>UCOH01007855.1:0-30675 GCA_900474275.1 Synergus japonicus
ATATTTTTATAATTTATTAATTTGAATTTTATAGAGCAATGAAAATCATTTCAATTCTAAAGCACAGTTTCTAAATTATATACATTTCAAAAACAGATACAACATATCAATTTTTATTATACTATAAGTTTAGTATATACTGTAGTACATACTATAAATTTCGTATACTTATAAGTTAAATAAAATCTTTGTTTTATATGAATTTCAAAAAATTACGATTTGGCGCCACTAAAATAGGGCGGCTTACAGCGCCTCTACAGGGATGTGCTGGCGAAAGCTGAAATAGTAGCTATATATATTGTATATATATGCACTATGGACAAACTCGACTTGTGAGCCCCCTACAAGAATGTGCAGGAACTAATCCCTATGCCGTATCTAGGTACTAATATCTTTGGTGGAATGTGGAACGCTTCGCTGGTTAATCCTGATTTAAACTTTGATTAAAAAGTAACTATGATTAGTTAACCATGGATTTAATCAGAGATGATGAAATCGGCCCTTAAAATTGTTACCATCAACACCATACATAACTGACATTTTAAATGTTTTCACTTAAACAGGCTTTAACAGGCAGACGGCACTATCTGTCAATGGAATGCCAAACCTACATGTCATATTCGACCATCCACATATAGAAATGGACTGCGGGACGCTGTGGGAAAGCGCGTGATAATGCGTCAGAGAGAGAAGTTGCAAAGGGGTGTAGTTTTGTCTCTTTCTCGCCGAAACTAATTGGTTGAGTTCCTCCAAGCTCCACCCATCGAAAATGCTCTCAACTAATTAGCTTTGGCGAGAAAGGAACAAACATACACCCCTTTGTAACTTCTCTTTCTGACGCATTATCACCACTGATCTCTATAATAACTGGATAGCGCATGGAACACAATTTTTGATATTTATAGAACGCCATTTTGGTTTGGAAATTTGTGCAGTTCGGGAAACTTCGTAGCTTGTTTCGGCAATATTCGGTTCGATAACATTCGGGTTCGGCAACATTCGGTTCGATATTCGAGAATCAATGTATAACTTTCGTCATTTAAATTTTAGCGTGAAGATCCGAATGCTGTCGAAACAAGCCATGAAGTTTTCCGAAATGCACAAATTTCCAAACAAAATGGCGTTCAATTAGTCACGATACTTTTACACGGCATCCGCTATCCAGTTATTATATAGATCAGTGATTATCACGCGTTTTCCGACAGCGTACCGCAGTCCATTTCTATATGTCGATGTATTCGATTCCGCACACGGTTAGGTAAGTAAAATAACCTGGGTAAATTAAGTTACACTCGACCTTTACAATAACAACCTTCGCAATATCAACCTGTTTGCAATAACAACCGCATTCCAGTCACAATAAACAACCTGTATGGTATGGATCACGAAGAAATAGTAAGGAGCAGTAAGGAGTATTATCTCTGGGAATGAGGGTAGGACAAATCCACCTCCAAGAATTATGACGAATTTATAGAAAATAATGAACGTTTTCTACATTTTGTCAATAGTAATGTTCCCAATAGTAACATGTTCCAAATAGTGAAGACATTTCATTCCGAATAGTAAACAGTATATTATTGGCTGTATTTGTATTTGATATGACGCATGCGCAATTGATGTGAAATTTGAGGAAAGAAGTGTTTTTTACTATTGGGAACGACTCTGGTTTCGACTTCTTTACTATAGGGGAAGTCGAGTGTACATACATAATTATCATTTTTTTCAAATGTGAATATCGGAATGAAAACACAAATTGGGGCGATACATATATGTTGCAAAGATGTGTTGAAATCATCGACATATAGAAATGGATTGCGGGACGCTGTAGGAAAGCGCGTGCTAATGCGACAGAGACAGAAGTTGCAAAGGGGTGTAGTTTTGTCTCTTTCTCGCCGAAGCTAATTGGTTAAGAGCATTTTCGGTGGGTGGAGCTTGGTGGAACTCAATCAATTAGCTTCGGCGAGAAAGAGACAAACTACACCCCTTTGCAACTTCTTTCTCGGACGCATTGGCACGCTTTCCTACTGCGTCCCGGAGTCCATTTCTATATGTCGATGGTTGAAATTGCAATATATAACACACATGTTTGAAATATATACCGTCCCAGTGTGTGGGACATCATTAAAAAAAAAATTATAATTACCGATAGCGCATCTGTCGCGACTTTACGGTAATTTAATGTAAAAAATAACCACTGAGCTATGATAGTTCCGGCGCGGTCTGCTCATTGTGTTCAATCGTGTGTCTCTTTTCTGTCAAATTTTCACTATTCTCTTCCTTGAACACTAGCGTAAATTACAGTTTTTTGTGTCAATGAATCGCGAATTTCGTGTTGGCATCTGAAAGAATAGGAAATTCAAACTTTCTGTATTTCATTGATTTGTCGTTTAGTGTCCGTTTTGCGCCTGAAATAATTCATTTATACGAGTGCGTCTGACATTTAGTTGCTCTTTCTCCCTATTCGTCTTCTCTGTTTACATTCGCTCCTATTTAGAAAATGAATATTTCCAGACGAAATATTCTTTCTCTCTTCAAAACCGGGATGAAATTTAATTTTTATGAGACCCAGGACTATGCGAGACTCTAAGGGTGGCGTTCTATGGTTGTGTTTTGCGTTGCGTCATAATGACAGAGAAAGAGACATAAGTATTCTTTTGTCTTCTTTTCTCTCATTATGACGCAACGCAATCATGGGACGCCAGCCTAAGTATTTGATAAGTTGTTTCTATATTGTCCAAAAAACATTTTCTTAAGGAGGAAGCATCGATACTGCTGAGATCAATAGACTGCGTAGTCGTAATACCTACACTCGTATGACTTACTGAGTTGAAATCTGGCAATATTCGGGCGCGATCGACATAGATCAGTCACCATTGGTTGATTCAAACGCAGGGTGCGAACGGTCTACTATTGCGTGAGATTGCGATGTTACCAGATTGCGATAGTCAAGGCCTGATTACACGCTTTTAGGAAAACGTCCTTCTTCTCACTCTACCATGTGACTATCCCATAAGTTTGTCTCATTCTCGCACATTTTCCGGGTAAAATGTGTGGAAAATGTGGAATGAGACAAACTTATTGGATAGTCGCATGGTAGAGTGAGAAGAAGGCACGAAGGAATAATAAGGAGACCGAACTCCCTTTCGCAACCTAGAAACAAAAACTAGATCATAAGTCTTTAGAAGAACTTTGTTTGAGTGCGCATGTGCGCAGTTGTCCTCTTCTTATTCATGGGAAACTGTGCGAGTGAGAAAGTTTTTATGCGATTTCGCGATTTCATGCGGTAGCGGTGTATGACAAAATTTAGATTTTTATAGTGATATAAAAAGAGTTGATTAAGTATAAAAGTGGTAAGTATGTAGAATATTATTAAATTTTTTTTTATCTTGAAATGTTGAAGTTGTAATAAATCTTTGTTATTATTTCGTTATAATCATACGTTGAAATAAATTTAGTGAATACTTTTTTTTTCTATCACTTCCAAATATATTTTTTGTGATAAAAAACCTACATAATGAAAAAAATATCGACCTAGATGTCTAAGATCGAAAATGTAAACCATAGAATATTTTAAAATCTGAATCTTATATTTAAAAAATGTACTTTTTGATCTTTTACATATTATACATATATAGTCAAAGATTTTTTATATTGATTTGAACAACGTTGTGATGCGAGGATTATAAAGGATTTAAATATTTAATAACCTCTCTATTTAATGTCAATTTTAAAAACTTTTTCACTCGCACACTTTCCCACGAGTAGGAAGAGGACAACTGCGCACATGCGCACTCAAACAAAGTTCTTTTCGATCTACTTTTTGTTTCCAGTTTCGAAAGGCTTTCCACTGGCAGTTGGGTCTCCTTATTATTCCTTCGTGGAAGAAGGACATTTTCCTAAAAGCGTGTTATCAGGTCTTCAATGGTCAGAAGCGCAAATGTCGTGATTAATTTTTTTTTCATATATATGCAGGAACCAAATGATTAATATTCTTTTTGCACCAAAATTTTGAAATACCTGTGTTTCGTTTCAAAAATTATCAATAACATTTTAAGGGCATGCTCTGCCTCGTGGTTTGTAAAAATTTCTTTTCGAAGTCACCACGGCCAAACGAAATAATATATCTCTTTCAAACTTTGGGATATGGGAAATGAGACACTAAATTGCGTTTCAAAATTTAATTTGAGTAGCAATTTTGAAAAAAATCCGATCCCTACCTTACCGATTTAGCTTTTTTTTTCAAAATTTTTACTCAAATTAAATTTTAAAACGCAATTTAGTGGATCATTTCCCATATCCCAAAGTTTAAAAGCGATATATCATTTCGTTTGGCCGTGGTGACTTCGAAAAAAATTTTTCACAAACCACGGGGCAGAGCATGCCCTTAATGGTGGTTACTTAAATATCACTCAATAAATATCTCCAAATCGCTATCTCTCATAAGAAACAATATTAAATATGAGGAAGTAAAAAACGTTAATAACTTATTTATAAAGTACTCTAGGCTTCTGAAATTTTAACTATGAGTATTTTTGGTGATCATATTTAGATATCGTAAAAGTTTGATTTACGTAATTTACGTACGTATATTACGTTGAAAACACTACATTCATATGGAGTGGGGGGTTTTCTACGTATAATATGTAATTTACAAATGTAAAAAACCATAGTAATATACGTAAAAATCCTCAAGTTACGCGTAGCCGTGCAACCCTGCCTTGTATACATGACAACCCAATCCTGGTTTCCCTAAGATTGTAATGGAAACCAGGGTTGGGGTGACAGGTTTACAAGGGAAGGCATTAATGCAAGACACTGTACCTCCTTAAAATAATATATACGGTAGCAGGGTCGGTTTAGAATCGTTTTGAAAAATTTATATTTTTACCAGGGTTGGGTAAATAAAATGCCCAAGGTAAATTACATAGTTTTTTACAGTAATTTACTAGGTATTTTACGTCGAAAACACCAAATTCATATGGAGTGGGGGTTTTCTACGTAAAATACGTAATTTATCATAAGTAGAAAACCATGTATAATACGTAAAAAACTGCGAGTGACGCGTACTGACAAACCTGGTTTTCACGGATTTCCAAGTCCGTTTATCCTTCGCCCTTGATAGAATTTAATGCATATTTAATTCAGAACGGAATTTCTTTTTAGTACATATGTATTGGGGATTTTACTATTGGTGATTTGGAGTCTAGGTGCAGTTTCATGTTGGCAGAAAACGTCGGCGTAAAGTAGAAACTTTGAAATTATGAATAAAAAATGAAATAAATTATAATGTTAATATGAATAAATTGTTATTACAAATAGGTTTCTAGATTATATAGTAAATATACAAGATAATTAAATTTTGAAAGATTAATTATTTATAATTTATTTATCACTATAAAGTAATTCAAAGCATCTTCGCGTTTTGTGTTTATGGTTCGTTATGTTTGTTGTGTTTAGACGCATTATTGACGGTTTTACGTGACGAATATTTGGGTGAGTAATAAATAATTGTTATTATAAGATAGTATGAAATATTAAAGTAATTGAATATATTGTACATTATGTACACAGTTCAATTGAAACATAACCCCAAATGCTTGATTTGACTGCATGTTATATTTATTTTATTATTCCCATTATACATATATCTATTTCTTAATTAATATAAAGTATTATAATTATAATTGTATTATGTTTCAAATCGCCACAACAAACCATGAACGCACTGCAATGATGAACACAAAACGCGAAGATGCTTTGAATTACTTTATAGAGATAAATAAATTATAAATAATTAATCCTGCAATCTAATTTTCTTCTATATTTACTAAATAATCTAAAAGCCTATTTTTAATAACAATTTATTCATATTAACATTATAATTTATTTTATTTTTTATTCGTAGTTTAAAAGTTACCGCTATTGGACAAGTTTTTCTTACATTTTCCGAATGCGAAAAATGTTTCGTGTGAACAGGGTGTCGTGAAACGCCGAAACGTTTCGACACATCGGCGAGCGTGTATTTTGGCCTTTAGGTGCGTTTGTACCTCTGTCCGATCGACCGGTGCAGACAGAAAGTACATGAGAGTAAAGGAAATAGAGAGTTCTTTTTGTCCAATTTTTCATTCTCTATCTCTTTTACTCTTGTGTACTTTCTCCCTGCACCGGTCGGTCTAGAGTTCTTAAATTCTCGAGAACTTAAATCCAGGTTATATGACCGAGAATATGACAGAATATATGATTTTTAGAAAAATTGTTATTGTTTACATTATTTACATGGTTAAATTTTAGTCATTTATTAGCTAAGGCATATTTAGGAATGTAAAATATGCAAAACAAGAGCTTACTAGTTAACTAAAGCCACAAAATTCATCTTATAATAAACGTCACTTTATAGGTTAGTTTAGTGTCTAACATAACCTACGCTCTGCATACATTTGTGTCAGTTTTTTCATTTACAACTTGTGTAAAGCTCATTAAGAAGTAATAGAAGTACAAAAAACAGTTTATTACACTTTATCGATTAATTAATCAATAATTATCTCCCTTGTCATAAAAATCTTTAAAATAATAAGTTCTCATAAATTTTTAGAGAATTTAAGTCTCGGTTATATATTCTCGGTTATATTCTCATTCTCGTTACCGTTCTCGAAGTAATATAACCGACTAAGAACTCTAGGTCGGTTGGCCGGGTTGCACACGTAATATACCATTAGGTAAATTACATGAGGTTTTTGACGTAATTTACGTCCCTAGTTTTTTACATGTAATTTACGTTTTCAAGATGGCGACTGCGCTTCATATTTAGAAAGTAAACATAACCTAATTCTTGAATAATTGAGGTTATGTTATGCTCTTTTCCCCCCACTCTCATTTTAAATCCGCCACTTTATACATTTATTACTTTTTTTTTATGTATTATACGTAAAATACGTATTATACATATAAAAGTCCGAGTTACGCGTAACCGTGCAACCCTGTCGGTTGGACAAAGGTATAAACGCACCATAAAGGCCTGATTACACGCTTTTAGGAAAATATCCTTCTTCTTACTCTACCGTATGACTATCCCATAAGTTTGTCTTATTCCTCATTTTCCACACATTTTACGCGGAAAATGTGCGAGAATGAGACATACTTATGGGATAGTCACATGGTAAAGTGAGAAGAAGGACATTTTCCTAAAAGCGTGCAATCAGGCCTCAAGAAAAGGACGCAGTACCCGAGGTGCACCCGGGTGGGAAATCTGTACGCGCCTCTAGGGCGGGCATATGCGTTATGCGTGTGCGCTACTACCAATGATGGAGCTTGTATAAATTACTAGAAGAATATTATTGGTCGACATGTCTAGTGTTTTCCGCTCTCTGCTTTCTGTGTTGCCGGTTTCTGCTGTTTTATGGACGTTGGACGAGACGACGACCAGACGGGACGGCATCTTATGTATATATGCAGCTTACTTACACACGACACACGATATATAATGATATATTCATCGGTTGTGCCAAGCTAGAAATTTGCAGCGTATAGGGGTAAGCAATCGCCATTTTGTTTATTTTCGCTGAGAATCACTGGAAATCTTGCGAATATATCAAGGGGATCAAGGGGTTGGATTGAAGAGTACTCGCGATTGCATCTAACTAGAGTTTGGAGACGTCCTCAAAGAATCAAAACTATTAAAACGTGTCGGTCTTTTTAGTGTTGAAGAAGTGCAGACGAGTGGCAATTTCGCGCATCCAAAGGCGAGAAGGTGAAGCACGACTTCTTGGTGAACACTAATGCTGTGGGCGTCCCCCGAGACGACGGGGGCACTTGACAGCCGAAGAATTTGGGTGATTTGCAAGCCAATACCTTTTTAGAAATTGGGCGAATTGCAAGTAAATACCTTGTTGCCGGAGACAATCAGCAACAGACCGTAGGACGGCTGAACCGTCAACAACAGGACGGGATACCCACATTTAACCCTCAATTACCCGCAGAAGTGACCTCGGCGGCGACAGCCGTCCACGAGGCACCTGGAGCAATCGCAATGAATCACGTCCAAGAAAACCTTACCCCGGTCCAGGTCAACGAGGTCGAAGAAATGGACACGCAGGAAGGTATGAACTTTTCATTCAATTACCACTTATCCGACAATGTCTTTGTCATCGGAACTTAAGGATGGTTCTACTCGTTTTTTTTCGTTTTTTTTTAATGTTTATTTAGGCATTCACATCAACAAGAAGATATGTCAGTTTATACGACGTGAACTGCTTTTTTTACTTGGAATTATAAACTCCTGTTTTATAGCGAAACATATTTGATAAACATTTTACGTTCGTAAATCATTGGAGTTTACATATTCCTTGTACAATTTCAAGAATTTTATCAAAAATTTATTAACTTTTAAATATTATTTAAAATATGATGATGGATACAACACCACTAGTGATCAAACACAAATTTTATAGACAGCATATGAATGCGACTGAAAATTTATGTATTTCATGTTTTAAATATTCCAATTAACGCATTATTTTCATTGATTGTATTTTAAAATAGAAAGATTATTTAAGTATTGATTAATTTGCATTGCAAATAATTTTGTGTGAAAGTAACTTGTGATGCTTATTGTTATTTTCAGTAAGCATAATATTTCTGGATAAAATAGAAATATTGAAATAAATTGAAAGAAAGAAATATTTGGTTCATTTTAACGCATAAAACCTTCACGTGGTAATACTCCATTTTTTTTAAAACGATGTAACTTATAGGCGCACGAAAAATATTTGTGTTGCGCTCGGCGAATTTCGATGCCTCTAGGTAGGCTGGGCCTTTTTAAAACAAAAAATTTCGACGATTTATCACTTATTTATTTAGAATGTATCTTTTTAGTTAAATACTTAGGATATTTAGCGCTTCTAAATTATTTAACATCAATCTCAACTCTGAAACACTGAATGACTCCGATATTTCTTTTAACTAATTAAATTTTACAATTATATACATTAAAACTGGATCTTTAAATTTCAAATATTAAATGTTAATTAAAAAAGAACAACCAATTTTCAAACTATCTATTTTTTGTTTTCCAACTGACATTTCAACTTATCAAAGAGTTCAAAGCATTGAATGGCATGAAAGTTCTAAATTTTTGTTGAATAAGTCTGGCACAATATTTTCGTTAAAAAGTTGAAAATTAATCACTAAAAGTGTCCCCATTTTTATGAAGAATTTGGAGCAAAAACGTGTCTTTGTTTCCTTTTGTATATAAATTGTGTTAAATGAAAAAAAAAAATTGAAATTGATACGATTAAGATTAATTCTATAACCTCTTTTTTCTCTTATCAAATGATTTTCAACTAGTCATTCTTTGCCTTTAAATAAAGTTAAATCTTTGGAATTCAATATTAATTAACATAATCCATTCATTATTGAATGAATTTATTATTTATCAAACGATAAAATTGAATTGTTTTTTTGCAATATAATAGATTTTACTGAACCTTGTAAAATAATTTAGTTTGTTTCCTCAACGAGCGCTTGCTCTATTTTTAACACCAGAGACGATAAAAATGTTTGTTGTGAACATTGATATTAGAGATATATAAGAAGAAACCTTAAAATATATTCGCTAAAATCTCAGTTCATAATTTGCAAGACAATTTGTTATCTTTTGTAAAGATAAAGATGAATAGATTGAAGATATTTTCTATTTTTGAAAAGTCTGATTAGAATAAAATTTAGATAATTACGTCTTCATTCAGAAAAAAATTGAATTTACTTTTCTTAATAAAAGAATCAAGGTCTTGCAGTATTTTTATAGTAATTTAAAAGTGCGCACTTATTGGAATTGTGCCAAGATCGCTTTATGACTGAGGTTCACTTCCAAAATGACGGACAAAAAATCAAGACTCTTTGTGCACAAATATAATATCATCTAAATGTGGATTATATCTACAAGATTTACATACGTGAATTAATTATCAGTTATTTCAACATCTAATAATGAATGAGAGAAAAATTATACACCAAAGCAGTATTTTTTTTCACAACAGAAAAATAAAAAACAAAGTTTATTAACTCTTCAAGTAAGTTTTAACTTTGAACTAGGGAAAATAGAACACACATGTTTATCAAATAATGCCAAGATTTCCGAAAATACATTAATGATTAGTCATGCCTGGAAAATTTCGAAATGAGCAATTTCCTTTCTCTTTACTTTCTTGCATTTCTTTCTTTTTTTGGGGGGGGGGGGGGGTAAACTGGTATCAATTTGTGATACAAATTTTTATAATAAAAAAGTGTATATACAATAATCTTCACTGGCATGTGGCCATTCACTGGTGCATTCACCCTATTCACAAAGTGGGAAGTTTAATATTGTAAGATGCTTTAAGACAATGTAGTTGGACTACTTCCAATGAGTCGTAATTTAATATAGAGAGTTCAATTCTTCAGCTTCCACTGAGAAGATCAAAGTTGGATTGAAAAATTCAGTAACTTGAGTTTGACAATTAAAATCTTCTATATATATTTTGTTTATTTCACTCAATCCACTTTTAATAATAACTTTTCATTTTTCATTTTTAGAAACACCTAATGACGGTGGAGGGGACGGAAATGAAACACGTCCAATCAATGGTGAACGTGAACCACCAGTTTGTATTGTACACACTGATCACGATATGGAAGAAGGTACGTTACTATTTCTGGAAATATATTTATCTGAAGCAAAAGTTGTTGAACTTGAAATTTATAGTATCTAATCAAGATTTCTTTCCATAGACGAAGCAAGATCCGAGGCGACTTTTCGCTACACAGTTGAGAATGTGTCAAAGATGAAAGATTCTCAACTCTCAACACCATGCTACGTGCGAAATTTACCCTGGAAGATTATGGTTATGCCACGATCCAGTCAGACTCAAGAGCGACAACCACAAAGGTCTCTTGGGTTCTTTCTTCAGTGCAATGGAGAAAGCGAATCCACTTCTTGGAGTTGTTATGCTGTTGCAGAACTACGTCTTCTATCTTGTAAACCAGGACAAGAATTCTTCAGCAGAAGTGAGTGCAATCTACTTTTACTCCTAACGTATTTTAAGAGGGTGGTTGACAATCAGGGAAAACCTGGAAATCATGTAACAAGGTTTCAAAAGATGGCACACGAATTTTATGGAATCTAAAAAAATTTAATATATTTTAAAGCATAAATAAGTAAAAATGTAAAAAAAAATTGATTTCGTTGCATTCAAGTGCTAACTAACTTCATAATTTTATCTTTTCATCAGGGATTTGACGGAATTCTTGGAAATCTGTTCTAATGCCTTGAAAGTGTTTGAAAATAATTTAAAATCATTCCAAATCTTTTTAAATCGCTTGAAGTATCTTGAAAACCTTTAAAATCTTTTGCAATATGTATTTCAGAGTCTCTAGAATTCTTTCCTAATCATCAAAAATCTTTTGAAATCTCCTATCATAAAAAAGTGATGTTACCAATTATATATCGAACACATTGTTGTCATAAAGCTGATTGGTTTAGAAACTGCGTGAATTGTGTGAGTGTATCGAATTTGAAAACAATCTTTCAGATTATTTTCATTTTCAAAAACATTATTAAGACAGAAAATACGAATTTTAGAAAATTCAACGATTTCACGAAATTAATTCTGATTTTCAGAAATTTTAAGGGATTCTACCATTTATTGAGGTTTTATAGAATCTAAAAGAAATTTAAAGAATATAAAAATTTAATAAAGAGTTTTCATTGGATTTTCAAATATTTTATAGGATATTAAATAGTTTTAAGGACTTTTAAGAAATTCAAGGAATTTTCATTAGATTTTTAGCAAGTTTAAGAGATTTTGAGAAATCTTAAAAGATTTAACACAGATATGTTGTGGAATTTTAAGTGATTTTTAAAACTTTTAAGGTATTTGAAGGGATTTCACAAATTTCATTGGAATTTTCGAGATTTGGAGAGTTTCAATGGAATTTAGTGGGACTTTGAATAATTTTAAGGAATTTAAAAGGATCTTACAAATTTTTATATTTCAAAAATTAAAATCTCTGAATTATTTTGCATACTTTTGAAATCCATTAATTTTTCCAATGCCACATTTTTTTGGGAAAAATTATGAGATTTTAAAAGGATTATAAAGTAACGTTAAGGAATTTGACTATATATTCTGTGGAATTTTAAGTAATTTGTGAAAGTTTTAGACATTTTACGAAATTTCATTAAATTTTGAGGTATTTTAAGAGATTTAACTCATTAACGTCAAGCCGGACACAATTTGAACACTTCTCTTCCCGCGCTCACAACTATTGTATTTCGAGCAAAAAAAATCTAAAAAAAATGTATACTTATAGTTTGAAGTGTGCTCTTAGAATTGGCTAAAGAATACACCTGAATTTTTCCAAAACGATTTGAGATTTAGGTGTATTCGTTGGTCAATTCTAAGCACCTTTTGTTCTTTTTAATTTTGTAGGAAAGTGCTTCGTTTCTGAGAAAAAAAGTCATGAATTTTCTGGCAATAATTTTGCAATTCGGGCGTTATTTTGAAGTTTCTAATTGTTCAAAATGACTTCACAACCTCATATTCTTTAAATTCAGACATGGCGTCCACGATCTAGACCGGTTCCAAGATGATTCCAAGCCTGTAAATCTTTGAAAACTCGATTTAAAAAAAAATTCCTTCGCAAATCATGTTTTGTTTTTTTTTGTATAAAACGGCATTTTTCGAACAAAATAAATTTTTTTTTCGATAATTTGAGTGATACCACCGGAAAGAGCACACTTCAAACTATAAGTATACATTTTTTTAGATTTTTTTGATTAAAATGCAATAGTTGTGAGCGCGGGAAGAGAAGTGTACAAATTGTGTCCGGCTGGACGTTAATGGGTTAATGTGATTTCATGGAATTTTGAAAAATGTTAAGAAATTTAAAAGGGCTTTACGAAATTTATTGAAATTTTATAAATATTAAGTGATTTCACGATATTTCGAGGAATTTTATGATATTTCAAAAAATTTTACGAAATTGCATGGATGATTAAGTAATTTTCAGAGATTTTACAATTTTTCATAGGATATTAAGTTATTTTAACGACATAAAGGATTTCAAGGGAGTTACGAGATTTCATTGGATTTTTGAGGATTTCATGAGATTTTAAGTAATTTTATGGAATTCATTGATATTTGGGGAGATTCTAAGTAATTTTAAGCAACTAAGATATTTTATGAGATATTAAGTAATTTGAGGAACATTTATTTCCAGAAATTTTAAAGGATTTGGAGAGATTATATTGAATTTATAAAAATTTAGAAGAATTTAGATAAATTTTAAGATATATAATCAGACTATGAGATTTTAAAGGATGTTAAAGGGATTTTACGATATTGTATCGGAATTTTACAAGATTTCATGGGATTGTCAGGAATTTTAAGGGATTTAATGAAATTTCATAACGATTTTAAATAACTTTAAGGGATTGGTCCATATTTTATGAAATTTTAAGTAATGCTAAGGGATTTTACCATGTTTTATGGGATATTAAGTAATTTTAAAGATTTTGAATGGATCCAATAGATTTTACAAAATTTCAGTGTATTTTCAGAAATTGGGACATTGCGTAATTTAAAATAATTTTATCAAAAAATATCAAGTAAATTTACGAAATTTAAAGGAATTTCACCATGAAACTTCTAGGGATTTTATATGTTTCTGGTGAATTTTTTGAATTTTAAATGATTGAATGAATTTTACGGGCCAACCTGTGTAAGGAAATCTAGATTTTATCATTTAGTAGAACGTATGTAATCTAAAATCCTCTATCTTTCTAGAAATTCAACATCTTTTCTACAGTAAAGAAAATGACTGGGGATTTAGTCATTTTATGACGTGGCAGGACGTTCTTGATCCGGATAAAGGTTATATTAAAGATGACTCTATTACATTAGAGGTTTGTGTCTTTTAATGTTTCAGTTAGAGGAAGTGGAGGGAAAAAGCTTCGGTTGACTTTAATCCTAACTTTATGGGTTTTAGGTACACGTAGTGGCAGATGCACCGCATGGTGTTAGTTGGGACAGTAAGAAGCACACAGGATATGTCGGATTGAAGAATCAAGGTGCTACATGTTATATGAACTCTTTACTTCAGACTCTTTATTTCACTAATCAGGTGAGTTGAAAAGAATACTTCTATTTAAAAAATTCGTCCATACTTAACATTTATAATAATGGGAATAATTATGGGAATCTTACTTCATATTTTCAGTTACGAAAGGCTGTATACAAAATGCCAACAGAGAGTGACGATTCTAGTAAAAGTGTTGCCCTTGCTTTGCAAAGGGTGTTCCACGAATTACAGTTTAGTGACAAACCAGTTGGTACAAAGAAACTCACTAAAAGCTTTGGCTGGGAGACATTAGATTCTTTTATGCAACACGATGTCCAAGAGTTTCTGCGTGTGGTAAGAAAGAAATGTTTATTATCAGATCCAGAAAATTTACTAATGTAAATAAAAACTAACGAATCTGACAATTGTGATTTGTTTCTAGCTCCTTGACAAATTGGAAAGTAAAATGAAAGGTACGTGTGTAGAGGGTACAGTGCCAAAACTGTTTGAAGGGAAGATGTTGTCTTTCATAAAATGTAAGAATATCGATTACAAGTCAACGAGGATTGAGACCTTCTACGATATTCAGTTAAATATCAAGGGCAAGAAAAACAGTGAGTATAGTTTATGTAATCATATTATAAATTATTGAGAGCACTTTTGTAAATTTTATTATTTGCAGTCTACGAGTCCTTCAACGACTACGTTAGCACTGAAATGCTTGATGGTGACAACAAGTACGACGCAGGAGAACATGGCTTGCAAGACGCAGAAAAGGGAGTCATCTTCTCAGCTTTTCCACCAGTTTTGCATTTACACCTCATGCGGTTTCAGTATGATCCAATTACAGATTGCTCTGTAAAGTTCAATGACAGGTAAATACTATTAACATTAAATTGAAATTATTTTTTATTCGTTAGAATTAGAATAATAAATTTATACTTTTGTCTTGAATTATTTTAGATTTGAATTCTATGAGAAGATAAGTCTTGGACCTTTTATACAAAACGAGGAGTCAACAAACGCAGATTACACGTTACATGCAGTCCTAGTCCATAGTGGAGATAATCACGGTGGACATTACGTTGTATTTATTAACCCTCAAGGCGACGGAAAGGTAAATGAAATTTATAAAAAGCCGAGGTCTAGCATAAATTTAGCTTTCGCATTCTTTTGTCCGTTATTATATTATTTTGATTTATTTTATTTTGACAGTGGTGCAAGTTCGACGATGACGTTGTTTCTCGATGCACGAAGCAGGAGGCCATCGAGCACAACTACGGTGGCCAAGACGAGGATATGTCCATGGCTGTAAAGCACTGTACAAACGCATATATGTTGGTCTACATTCGAGACTCGGAATTGGAGAATGTCCTACAAGAGGTCAAGGAAGAGGACATCCCCCAAGAGGTCAGAAATGTCCTTGAAAAAGAGTTAACTCAAGAGTCAAATGATTTAGAAAAGGAAAAAGACTCGACAGACGCTAACAAAGAGACGCATACAGAAAATACAAGCTTTCGACCTTGCATGCAAAATCCACGAAATCCGAATCTTTACATCCACGACTTCTAACAATAGACGAGAATAGTTCGCGTATCAACTCGCATCGGGTTCTAACACTTTAGAATAGTTCGTGGATGAAAACATCTCGTGTTTTTTTTCGCTACCAACCATATCATGCTTAAATTATTTACAGCACGATCGGTCGAAATTTCTGGCGCGTTACAAAGAAACTAGATCGATAGGAATGTAAAATATTACCAAAGGTGCACAACCTTGGTTTGTTTTATATTCAAACTCGAATAACGCCGCGATTCTGAACTATTTATATGTGAAAAAAGTAAGAGATTGTTCAATTCAATCTTTAATTATTGTATAATACAAGCAGAGCTCGGATTCGATTTAGTATAGGGAGCTCTAGTCGCTAATCAAACTCTGTTGAGCATTTACTGCTAAACAGACTGCAGGGAGGTTGAAGAATCATAAGTTGGAATCAGCGATTCTGATATTTAATATATTACTTGAGAAGTTTGATAAATCTAATTTATTTTATATACTAAGATATTTTAAAATTAAATGATCTTTTAGCTAACTTGATTTTGATGTGCCTTTACGAAGTTTTAAATTTTATATGAGAAAGATGTTGTACTTTATTTATTGGAGAAATTAAATCTTAACTTTTGATGTAAATAAATGAACATTGGAGATTTTCGCATTAAAAAAAAAGTGGGCTGTGGTTAAGCAAATCAGAATCGCTTATTCCGCTTTGAGCGTACCTAATTCGAGGGTAGCAATAATCGTTGGTTGTTTAAAGTAGTCAAGAGTTGTATTTTGCAGATCGATTTTCACCCTCAGAATGAAGAAAGTGAATCAAGTACGCGTATTTGTAATTAGAAAACTCGATAAAGAATTTTGATAATTGAAAGAATATTTTATCTATGGCCAACTTGAAGTTGCTAAACCTTGGAGGGATTTTTAATTCTTGAAACGCCCTGACAGTGCACTGTCGTTTAAATAAATGACTGACTAACCGAAGACGTTTTATAACTTTAGTGGTCACATCGTATTCATTTAAGATGTCGCATTTCAATGATGCTTTTAAATTTATAATTAAAATTAATGTTTTTCGAACGACTTACCGACTTCGCGATAAGATTTAGGAGTTTCGGGTTGATTCGAAAGTGTGTTTTAATGGTTAATAAAATTACAATGTTTCATTTGAATCGCATCATTCTAATTGAAGCCCTGCAACGAAAAGAATTTTTGACATATTATATTTTTTTGAAATTTAAATTTTACTAAGTTTATAGTTGCTTTTAGCCTTGAAAAATAATTGAAAATTGTTTGAGATCTGTGATGCGAAATTTGAAAGCATTTTCAAAGTCGAGTCCAAGTTGGGTGGGGAAATAATAGAGAAATATTGTAAATATCAAAATAAAATAATATTTCGAATATGACACTTAATACTTATGAGCGAATGCATATAGCGGACATAGAAAGATTTCGAAGCTCGTAAATAATAATTTTTAGCAACACCTGCTTCCTTAATGTCTTCTATATGATATTTGTTACCCGATAGGAATGTTTAGTAAGCAGATTGACATGTGATTTATATGAATATTTTTTAATTCCCACGAACGTATTGTTCACAAATCCTTTAATGAATAAATATCCTTCGGATTATTCGTTGAAGGAAATTAATTGAAAGGAATTTTTTCAGTGTTGATAGCGAGTGTGAGTAGTTACAGATGCTTATCTATTTATTTGTTGTTATATACATAATATACTGAATAGAAAAGAAATACAAAGTATCATCAGTGGAGTAATGAATAATTTATAATCGCTGTAATCACAAGATCCCTTTAAATGCTACATCACTATTTTATATAAAAAATGACAAAAAAAATTAACAAGTAAATAAATTGTTGAATATTCCGAAAGAGTGTCACAGTTTGTTTTTGGATTTTTATTTAGATTTTCTTGCCTTTTCATTCGAAATGAATTTAACCTTTAGTGAAATGAATGTGATTATGCATAGGGAATCTCCACACTACCAATATTACACGCTACAATTTGAATTTTATTCAGCTCTGATTAATGTTCAATTTCAATTTAAATGTCGCTCTTTGTTCACATTACATGCATGATTTCTCTTTTCTTTTTTGACTTATCTCGTAGAAATTTAGTTTATTTCCACCCTATCTCTCTGTGTTTGGAGTTGATGTTTTTATTTTACAGAAGCGACTTTTAGGTATTTATAGTGCTGAATAACTCTCACTTTTGTAACTGTTTAACTTGGTAGTCGATATTGCGGCTGATGAACAAAATTAAAATTATTTATCACCAATGTGCTAAAAAATAAATTCATTCTTTTGATGTTTAATTCGAGATGACACCCAAACTCGAATATCAAAAGCATGATGATAATTTGGAATCTTCTTTTCAAAATCAAAGACAATTGAGACATTTTTAGAGAAAATTTAAGAAAGTAAAAAAATCAGATTATGAAAGTACTACGTATACATGGATAATTTTAATTTTGTTGGTCTAGCTGGTGGAGAGGCTGCATGAAGAGAAGAGGCTGGAACAAATAAGGAGAAAGGAGCGAACAGAAGCTTACTTATACATGACCGTCAATGTACTTCTCGAAGATAGCTTTGACGGTCACCAGGGCAACGATCTCTACGATCCGGAACATGCGCTATATCGTGTATTTCGCGTCCGTAAGCAAGCAACCCTACACGAATTTCTCGAAATACTCAGTGAAAGTTTGGTAAGTAAGTTTTTATTATTAATTATCATTAATTGACTTCTACCTTCAAAAGTTAAGTTCTGCAATTTTAGTACATTTTTTAAATATTTGTTTAAATTTTTTTTCAAAGTGGCTTTACTTCATTCGAAATTTAAGGTCAGCATTGATTGTTTTTTGTTTTTTTTTTTATTTTTCTTCTTTAGAAATATCCAATAGAGCAAATTCGTGTTTGGCCATTCAGTCTACGATCGAATCAGACTTGTCGACCAACCTTAATCGAATTGGAAGCAGATCTGCAAAAACCGATTTCCGAATGTGCAGAAAGTGTAAATCCGTGGAACGTTTTTGTTGAACTCGTTCCACCTGATTCCGAGCTGAAAACACTGCCAGCTTTTGATAAGGACACGGATGTTTTGCTGTTTTTCAAATTATATGACCCCAAGAACAAAAAAATTCACTACTGTGGCCATCACTATATGCCAGTCACGGCCAAAGTTCGTAAGTAAACTTGAAGTTAAACTATAAAAGAAATTTTATTATCGAGATTCTAAATTTACGAATTGATTTCTTTTTGCAGAGGAGCTCATACCGATTTTAAACGAAAGGGCCGGTTTCCCTCTTGATACGGAACTTGCCTTGTTTGAAGAGATCAAGCCGAACATGGTCGAGAAAATAGAGAATCTGACCGAGCCTTTGGAGAAAGTTCTTGAGGAACTAATGGATGGTGATATTATAGTTTTTCAGAAAGAAGATCGAGATAATGAAATTTATGAATTACCAACGTGTCGAGATTATTTCAAGTAAGTTTATTACATCTTTTTAATTTTTTTTAAAACAAGCAATTATGATCCGCGAGCTATTAATTTCTCGGTTTTGCACGCCTTTGGCTAGCAAACAAAATAATTGAGAAATTTATAATTTCTTAAATATAGAAACTTGTAAAAATTCTTTAAAATTCCTTTAATATCCTTCAAAATTCTTAAAATTACTTAATTACTTAATATCCTATAAAATCGCGAAAGATCCCTTAAAATTATTTAAAACCCCTGAAATGTTATACCTCATAATAAAAGTTCCTTAAAAAATAACTTAATATCTCATAAAATATCGTAAAATATCTTACAAGTATTTAAAATTCCATGAAATTCCGTAAAATACCTCGAATCCCTTAAAAGTCTTTTAAATTACTTAATATCCTGTACAATATCTTAAAATCCCTTTAACATCCTTTAAATTTCGTAAAATTACTTGATATTTTTTTTAATTCCACAACCTATCGTTATATCCCTTAAAATTAGTTAAAATTACTCAAAAGCGTCAAATCGCTGTCATACCTCAATTTAATACAGCCGCTCTCTTGTTTTAAGACGACAGCTACTCCGAAGTCGGGCAACTGCAGCACCAAGCCTGATAAAATTTTTGTTTTGGTGCTGCAGTTGCCCGGCTCTGGAGTAGCTGCCGTCTCAAAACAAGAGAGCGGCTATATTAAATTGAGACGTGACAGCGACTTGACGTTTTGTGCAGCAGTTACACGAAACTTCTCTCAGTGCACTTTGCTTCCTCATAAGTAGAGGAAGCATTAAGAAGTTCATATTTTTTACATTCTCATCAGAGAAGGTATTAGATTTGTGTAAAATTTGACCACCCCAGTTTTTGTCAAATGTCCACGTTTGAGGACCCCCTGAACCCGAAAAACATGTTTTTACGAATGTGTCTGTCTGTCTGCCTGTCTGTCTGTGTATAGAGCGGCTTGCTTAACTTATTTGATTTGCATTTTCCAGGGATTTGTTCTACAGGGTTGAAGTAACTTTCTTGGATAAAACGATTCAAAATGATCCAGGCTTCACAGTCGAACTCTCTTTAAGAATGACGTACGAGCAGATAGCCAAAGCTGTGGCCCAGCGACTCGGAACGGATCCGTACCTCTTGCAATTTTTTAAGTGTCAAAAGTAAGTTTCCAACTTACAGATTAGACTTTTCTCAAGGGTTTTGATTTCATACAATATTGTGTTCCATACTACTTTCATTATTATTTTTTTCAGCTACAAGGACTTGCCCGGCCATCCTTTGAAATGTACGTTTGATGGAACCCTGAAAGAACTTGTCGCTTACTGTAAGCCAAAGACAAAGAAAATCTTTTATCAGCAACTCAGTATTCGAGTAAACGAGCTCGAGAATAAGAAGCAGTTCAAATGCATTTGGGTGCCTCCTTCATTGAAAGAAGAAAAAGAGATCATTCTGTATCCTAATAAAAATGGTACAGTCGCCACACTTTTGGAAGAAGCTAAGAAACAAGTTGAGTTCTCAGAAAATGGGTCGGGAAGGCTCAGGTTACTAGAAATCAGCTGCAACAAACTCTCGCCTGGTCCCAAGGACGACGTTCCTTTAGAAAACCTAAATTCAGGCAATAATAAGATTTATAGGATAGAAGAGATCCCGAAGGACGAACTGGTCTTGGCAGACGATGAAATGTTAGTCCCTGTTGCGCATTTCCACAAGGATGTATTTTCAACGTTTGGCATTCCTTTCCTTTTCAAAATCAAACATGTAAGCTCTTGTAAATGTGCCTCTCTTTTATAGATATTATTTTATTGAATTTATTGAATTTTATTTGCTGATATTTAATTTCTTTGCAGGGAGAACCGTTCACGAAAATGAAGGAAAGGTTGTTTAAGAAACTTGGAGTTCAAGAGAAGGAATTCGAGAAGGTAATTATTTTGATTTTTCAGCTTAGAGAATTTAAATAGCTTCAATATTGTTTTCTGGTTTAAATAGAAAAAACCGTATTTTTCATCTTTTCATTGGGTTGAAGTTTCAGACGCCTAGCCTGACGAATTTTGTTTGCTTCTTCATAGGGGAAGCTTTGTTTTCTATACATTTTTTAATATTTTTAAAATTGTTTAAGAGCATGTGATACTTTACCATAAGAGCAAATTAGTTTTACTAATTATACATTCATAATAATAAATATTTTTAGCTAATAAGAGTCAATAAACCTTCGTCTATATGAGGCGAAGGTTTATTGACTATTATTTACTAAAAATATTTATTATTATGAATGTATAATTGGTATAACTAATTTGATCTTATTGTAAAGTATCACATACCCTTAATTAAAATTTCCTCACGTGATACATGTCTAATACAACATTCTAATCAATTGTCCGCGCGCGCGCGCGCGTTTGTGTGTATGTGTCGCCATTTTTTTCGCCCTATTAACAGTTGTAGATAAATTTATGAAATTTGTAGGGTATATTGGCACCACCAATATCTCAAAACGTGCCAAAGGATTTTTTTAAATATTGCATTTAAAAATTTTTATGTAGATTTTGAATTTTTATAAAATTGATTTTTCAACTATAACTTTTCAAATAATGAAAATTCAAAGCTTATGTAAAGGAAAGAAAGATTCCTTGCGTCAAAACAAATCGATTGACCTGTATGATTAATGAATTTTCTTGAATTTTAATAAAATTATGATTATATCGTTAATGCTTCCTCTATGAGGAAGCAAATTTAGCATTACCATAATGATGAAGCAAAGTGCTCATAAATGAGCACAAAAAAATATAAATATAGTTAAATGGAACACCCGAGATCGAATTCACAGCTATTTTTACATTTATTGGATTAAGAATATCAAAAAGAAGTTCCAAAAATCGTTTTATTTTATTTCTATTCACGTTGCTCGGGATTTTAAGAGATTTCGAGGGATTTAAAAAGTACTTCAAGAGATTTCATGGGATTATAAAAAGAGTTGTCAAGGATTTTCAGAATTTTAAGAGATAAATGACTTTGAAATATTAAAAAATTGTTAAAGAGTTCTATAAGAGATTTTATTTGATTTTAGAGACTTTCATAAATTCTTAAAATAGTTGAAACATTTTTAAGACAATTTTATCGATTTCGCGAGATTTCAAGACATTTTTAAGAATCTAATTTTCATGAGATTCAAGGGTTTAAGGGATTTCAAGAAATTTCTAGGGTTTATAGAGAATTTTAATGAATTTCAGCATAATTCAAAAAATTTTCAAAAGATTTCAAGTTTTTATAAAAAAACTTTCTTGAAATCTCTTCAAATTCGTTAAAATCAGTTAAAAAGTCATGATATCTTGTGAAATCTCTTAAAATCTCGGAAAAATTTCTGCTAAATAAATAAAAAAGTAAATAAATACAAATTTAAGGTGTTGAAAACTTTGGAAAATTTGTATTGTTGATATTTTTATTCCAATAAAAAAAAGTCGTCAGACTTGATGTCTGAAAATTCAAGTAAATCATCTTTTCTAATAATTGATAAAAATTTTAGTTTAAATTTGCTGTGGTCTCAATGAGCAAACCACAGTTTATTGATTCGCCAGAGTATAGCATTGATATCTCCGACTTCCGATCACACCAGAATCAGAGTGAGTCTTCTTTTCTTTTTTATAATTGAATGAATTGGTTCTCAATGAATTTTGAGTGATTCAAACAAACTAAATATTTGTGATTGTTGTAGTATTTCCTCTTGCGAATGCGGGTGCATCGCCGCAAAGGCCTTGGCTTGGCCTGGATCACGTCAACAAAGCGCCGAAACGTTCACGAATCAACTACCTCGAAAAGGCCATTAAAATTTACAACTAAATTTCGATAATTAAAGGAAAGTCAGATTAGGCAACATCGCGATAATTTATACTACATTATGTATAGTGCGACAGCATTGTATGTGTATGCTACAAGTTGAGAATTGGAATTGACGCTATGGTGCGTTCGGTCGTTTGGTTAGCTGTCACATAATTTTAAATATTATAGTTACAAGTATCGAGGTTAATGCGAGCTTTCGTTTTGCAAACGATACAAGAGACTGCAATCAACCACGGGGTGATTTTACGATTGATGAAATAAAATATGATCTGCCTCCATAAATTATCAAAGATTTGACGTGATTGTCCTAGCAAAGACTGGCGTAAATCTTTTACATCGTTTCGTGCAGTTTTATTTTTATTACTTTTGCCACTGAGTATCTGAATTTGTTCCTCGAGAAATTTTGTTAATATTTCTATACATAAAAGAGTGAGTGATTGAATTACCAAGCGAATCTGGTCGATGAAAGTACACTCCTATACTCGGTCTAAACCCGTGAAATCATTATCAATACATTAAAACCTGAAAAATGCAGCGAAATACCGTGTAAAAAGTAACAATTTCGTGCGTTTATATAATCTCTATCACTCGCTAGAAAGTCTATCGAACCCTCAGACTTTTCCCCTATTCCCTATTTTGTAATATATATTTTTTTTCCTTTGAGATTTCCTTTTTTTTCCCTTTTTCCTATTATTTTGCTTTCGAAATGCAGTGTACTCGTTATAATTATGATTATTTTCGTTGACAATTTATTGTTACGTGAATTAAATAAGTATTCGATTAAATTCGAACGCATTTCCCACTAAGAAAATAACAACCATATTGCGGAGACGTAGGAGAATAATTAGAAACAATTAATTTGAAGTTGAAATTTTCTCAAACTTTTTTCTTTTTTATAGCACTTTAATATGACCTTTTGAAAATCTGTATACGTAAAAACTTATTATAATTTGCAATTGCAATTAATTTTTAGACTAGAAGCAATTTGAAAACGAAGAAATTTATTATTTCCGGTTCAATTGTATCCAAATTTTTTATTGACGCTACGCCCTCGTTATTGGAAGGCCGCTTTCTTTATTTTACGAGCTGATGTTAACGTATGAACCACTCAATGTTGTTAAAAGAAAACTTGGTTCCGAATATATTTAAGGGATTCATCAATGATTTTTGAGGAAATAGTACATAAAATGTTTCAAGTTTTTGAATTCGTATCTGCTATAATCATAGAAAGTGGTGTAAATCAATTTTAAAGAAATCGAGTCACGCTACCATATTTGAATCATGTCTAATCATTGTAACTTTTTAGTTGCTTCTTAAAATGCTGTAAGAGAAATGTATGGGACATGGACTTTTATTCTGATTCGATACCAGCATTGTTGATTACTTAATATTTTTCAAAATATAATATTACCACATCATCAACCTGAGTTTTTTTAATAAGTTACGAGAGTAAGTTTTAAATTTAAAATAATAAATAAATTTGTTAGTTTTCGCTAATCAGAAACGATAAAAATACTTGGCAATTATTATTGAAGTAAAAAGATAATTTTTTTTATATGATTACAAACTGACTATAATGTTTTTTTTATAATTTTTTTTTTTTTCTATCTTCAGGTATTTTAAATTGAAGAAAATAATTTTCAAAATGTTTTTTATTATATGTTTAAATCGATTAAACAATCTAAAGAATAAACCTGTTCTATATATTTATATAAGGTACAGTAAGATTGAGAATTAAGTTTATTTTGTTATTAACTATCAATGTAGATTTTTTCTAATTTCACGAGAATATGCAGACAGAAAGTGCATGAGAGTAAAAGAGATAGAGATTGAAAAATTGGATAAAAAGAATTCTCTATCTCTTTTACTCTCATGCACTTTCTGCCTGCACCAGTCGGGCAGACCGAGGTTTAAATGCACCATAAGAATTGAAATTGATGTATAATACAAAATACAAAATAAAATCTGCCCGCTTCGCTGGCACATTCTCATACACACGTCGCGTCGCGCTTTCGAGCATCGCGACATTTGCACCTATATGTTTTTATTTAAATTACTACAACATGAAATGCAAACGAAAACTAATTTACATACTTAACGTTCTCAGCAGAGCACTCGCGATTCGCGCTCGGCTCTGTTTAACAATATTTTTCATGATTAAAACGAAAACTACTCATCCTATTGAAAAATGGCCAAAGGAGAACGTGTAGATCTTTTTGAGACCAATAATTATGTTCCTTATCATTTTCTCTGTATCTCGCGTTATTTGGCTCAAACTTTGAATTTTCGATTTTTTAAGGAAATTCAAAAAGTTGTTATGCCTATCCTATAGGGTGTTCAAAAAGAAACATTTTTCATCTTTAACCTTTTTTTCATATCGTGAATTGTTTGGCTTCTAATTTAAGTTTTCTTTCATTTTTTTGGATTTTCAAAATATTATAAATCTTTCAATTTTTTTTTTATCCAAAAAAGTCATTAGGAAAAATTTTTCAAATTTTTCAATACTACGAATATCCGTACATAGAATTTGTAAATTAAAAAAAAAAGTGGTTTCAAAAATTTTCAAAATGCTCCAACTTTCTGAACTTTTATCCAAAATGTCTGGCCAACGAACTTGACCTTCATTTTAGGCATTTTAGGACACTAAAAGAGTATCCCAAAACGTAGACATTTGACAAAAACTGGGGAGGTAAAATTTGACATAAATCTAATACCTTCTCAGCTTCTCTGATCCCTATTGAAAATTCCTGTATGGGTTCCTTTATAGGATCCTATTATATGAATCTTTAAAGGAAACTGTACATGTTCCTATTAAGTTCCCCATATAGTTTCTCACGTGTATGTTATTAAAGGAAAGGTGACAGGGATAGTTTCCTGGTCATACAGAAAATTGGTACGTATATTCTTACTGAATATTTCTATATGGTTTCCTTCATAGGATCCTATTATAGGAATTTTTAAAGGAATAACCTGTACGTGTTCCTATGAGAGTTCCTATATAGTTTCTGACATGTGCCTCCTTCAAGGAATGAAACAAGGATCCTATGTAGGATCCTGCGAAGTTTAATAAATGGAAATTATTCATATATAGTTTCTTGTATATGAATCTCTAAAGGTTCCTGTGCAGTTTCCTTCAGGTAGTTATTCCTACATAGTTTCCTATGTAAGAATCTCTTTACAGGATCCTAGATAGTTTAAAAAATAATAATTTCCGGGATCCTCCAGAAGAACCAGTATTGGACCCTGCACAGCTTTTTTTGCTATGAAAAATCAGAAAAATCTGCGAGCTGTTGATCCGGTATTCAAACACCTGAATACCTATCTATCTCTATGCCTTGACCCTAATAACTAATCCCCGCGCCTAACTTTGCAGATTGTATATTTTACAAAAATCCCAGTAAAGTATCACAAAAGACAGAGCCGGTGTGATTCTTTACTGGGATTTTTGTAAAATATTTCATTTGCAAAGTTAGCCGCGGGGTTTAGTTGTTAGGGTCAAGGCATAGAGGTCGAATACCGGACCAACTGCCGCAGATTTTTCTGATTTTTCATAGCAAAAAAAGCTGTACAGAGTCCAATACTGGTTCTTCTGAAGGATCCCGCAAATTATTATTTTTTAAATATATATTTTTTAAACTATCCAGGATCCTGTGAAGATTCCTACATAGGAAGAAATCGAATTTTTAGATTAGAAAGTGGCTCCAACACCCTTAAGGTCCCTATATGAAATCCCTTAGAATCCCGATTTATGCCATGTAAATTTCTGTTAGTAAATAAAAATAAAATAAAATAGTTTTAGGAACTTTTTTTTGACATTCTTAATACAGTAAATAAAATGAATTCAAAAAGAGGACTGCATTTTTATTAAAACACTTCGATTTAAGGGCATGTGATACTTTACAATAAGAGCAAATTAGTTATATCAATTATAGATTCAAATAATAATAAATATTTTTAGCTAATAACAGTCAATAAAAATATTTATTATTATGAATGTATAATTGGTATAACTAACTTGCTCTTATGGTAAAGTATCACATGCCCTTAACATTTTCTTTAATTTTGATAAACGTTGGAAAAAACTTTAGGTCAGAAGATCATTTTTTCAATTCATTTTTATCGTTTGTGATTTATATATCGAGGCTATCACCATTTCTAGTTAGAATACTTTTAGAATTTGTAAGAAAAAGACTAGAATATTAGAATTTATTATAGCGTAGGTGAAAGTTATTCTGATAAGGAAATATTTTATGTATCAGTGATAAAATGGTCATCGTTGAACAATAATTAAACTAAGAAATATGAAACGATATAGTAGAGTGCGTGCGTACAGTAAGGCAAGAAAGTTATTGATCGTCTGTACTTGAAAAAATTCGTTTAAGTCAGTTCAAGTCTCCTTGGATTTCAAGACCGGATTTCTGAAATGACTAAAAAAGAGAAATAAAAATGTGAAAGAAAAGAGGAGTTGTCGATCCAGCTTCTATCTTCTGAAGCCACATACAAGTGTATACATCACTGGGCTCAGTGCATCCTGTATAATTATAATAATTTATAATTATTTATTTATATTCTGCATTCCTAATTGGCTGCTGCTCTGATTGGCTTTCAACTATTTTGACTGGAGCACCAATCAAGAGGAAAATAATTAGATCTCGTATTTCAACCTGTAACGGAAGTATTCACAATTATATGTTCTACAGTACAGCAGCATTCTCTGTGATTGATATTGTAAGTAGATTTTCTTTAATCCTATCTTAAAAAAGGCATTTTTAACTTGCTTAAATATTACAAAATTCAAAAAAAAATTAAGGGCATGTGATTTTTTACCATAACAGCAATTGAGTTTTGCCAATTTTACGTTCTCAACAATAAATTTTTTTTCTGAAACTAGTCTATATGAAGCTGATGTGTAAATCGTTTAGTTTAAGCGAAAAATATTTATAGAACGTAAAGTTGGCAAAACAAAATTTATTCTTATGGTTATTACCATATGCTCTTAAATATGCTGGGAATGGTATTAAAATTCTATCCAAAATCTACAGTTCTGTAAAAAAAATCTAAATTTTTTAACTTTCGCGGATTAGAACAATATTTTTCTAATTTGAATTTTCTAAGGCAAAATTATAATGTTTAGAAATAATTAAATTCATTCATTTCGAAAAGGTAGTTATTAGTTGAAGAACATTATTATTATCGTTATATAAAATATCGATATTTAAGACGTCTTAAACTTTACTAGCAGATATTTTTTACTAGTAGTATATTTTTATTTTACAAAAGAGCATAAAATAATTCTTTAACACAAAGAGAATTGTTTCGAATTATAAATTCAATTACTTAAATTATTTAAATTCAAAAACTTTTAAGAATTCGAACACAGAAGCATGCTTTGAATAATAATAATAATCAATAATGCTTTTAGAAAAAATAAAAATGTATAAAAGATAAAAGATGTATTTTTTTGTATTATATTCGTAATCAGCAGTCATAATTCGTAATTATCTAAAAAAAAAACTCATAGGGCCCGATTATAAAGAATTTTAAGAAACTTTAATTCTTATAAATACTCTTGTGTAATTTTAAAGGATTTTAAAAGGCTTGCAAGAATTTTAAAAAGTTTTGATTTTTTTAAGTGATTTTAAAGGACATCCGTCCGTGTTCGCATTCAATTTTAAAATGCTTTCAAGGAATTCAAATATTCCTCGTGGAACTACAAAAAATTTCAAAAATTATTTTTTATTTTTAAAGGATTTCACGAGATTTATATGATTCGTAAAAAAATGTTGTAAAATTGTAAAGGATTTCATGGAATTTTAATAGATTTTAAAGAATTTATGATATTTTATAGGATTTTAAAAATTATAATGAAATTTTAAGGAATTTAAAGATGTTTCTAGTAATTTCAAAAGATTTCAGTGAATAAATTTCCAATAATTTTAAGTGATTTTGACTCATTTTAAGAGATATGAAAGTTCCTCGTGGAATTTTGAAATATTTCAAAAGATTTTATGAAGGATTGTTGTCAGGTGCGTACCCAGTTGGCCGAGGGGCCCAGCCCCAGACCCACGAAATTTCAATTTTTTGTAAATTTTTACTTAAAAGTATATGTATAAACAATTATCGATATTCGATGATATTACTTTTGAATCTGCACTCTCTCCAAAACAAAATCCTGGGTACGGGACTAATTGTAGGAAATTATTTAAAAGATTATAAAATTTTTTGAATTTTAAGGGCATGTGTTACTTACCATATGAGCAAGTTTTTAAACCCGGTTTTTTTTTCTACAATTTTTACATTTTCAAAAAAATGTTAGTCAACATCTGTTCGTGTTCACGTTCTTGACGGATGTTGACTATAATTTTTTTGAAAATGTAAAAATTGTAGAAAAAAAACCGGGTTTAAAAACTTGCTCATATGGTAAGTAACACATGCCCTTAAGTGTTTTGAAGTGTTTTCAAAATATTTAAAGTGATTAAAAATAAAATTTTAAAAATTCATTACAAAAATTTTTTTTAGAAGTTTAAGGTAGTTGTGTCAAAATGAAACCTTTCTTAAGAATTGTCTAAAATTTTCAAAATATGTAGAAAATATTGTTATCTAACCATGCTCGAATTTTTAGTTTAATCGTGTGTTTCTAAAGGCAAATATTTTTAATTATGTTCAGTACTTTTTGCATGGGTCTCCTATAGCTAACATGGGCAATCGCCACATTATGAAGTCTAGTATGAAAACGAATCTTACCATTGTGCTAAAAAATTACAGATGTATAGTAAAATATCGGGTGGATTTTATGAAAAAAAATCTGCCCGCTTATGCGGGCATATTCTCGTACACACGTCGCACTTCGCGCTCCGTGTTACGCGCTTCGGAACTCTTGCGCCCTTCGGGCGCTGGCACCTATTTTTTAAATTTAAATTACTACAAAATGAAATGGAATGCGAACGAAAACTAATTTACTCAAGGTTCTATCGACCTTAAGGAGCACATTCTTATCAGGGCACTCGCGCTTCGCGCTTGGCTTTGTTTAACAATATTTTTCATGATTAAAACGAAAACTAGTCATCCTGTTGAAAAATGGTTCAAGGGGAACTTGTAGGTCTTTTTAAGGCCAATAATTATGTTGCTTATCATTTTCTCTGTATCTCGCGTTATTTGGCTCAAAATTTGAATTTTAGATTTTTTAAGGAAATTCAAAAAGTTATTATGCCTATCCTATAGAGTGTTTAAAAAGAAACATTTTTCATCTTTAGACTTTTTTTCACATCGTGCGTTGTTTGGCTTCTAATTCAAGTTTTATTTCATTTTTTTGGATTTTCAAAATGTTATAAGTCTTTCAATTTTTTTTTATCCAAAAAAGTTATTAAGAAAAATTGTTCGTCTTTTTGAGTACTACGAACATCCGTCATTAGAATTTTTAAATTAAAAAAAAAAGTGGTTTCAAAAATTTTCAAAATGCTCCAGTTTTTAAAATTTTTATCCAAAATGGCTGGCCAACGAACTTGACCTTCATTTTGGGACACTAAAAGGGTATACCAAAGGACAATCCAATCGGTCAATTCTTTCGAAAGTTATCGTGCTAACAAACTAAAATCTACAGACAGACAGACAGACAGACAGACAGACAGACAGACAGACAGACAGACACATTCGTAAAAACATGTTTTTCGGGTTCAGGGGGTCCCAAAACGTGGACATTTGATGAAAAC
>UCOH01007857.1:0-20367 GCA_900474275.1 Synergus japonicus
GCCCTGTTGTCTTTCCTTCTCTTCAAAAGTCCTCTCCTTTCCTCGCAGAGCCAAGTCGCTTTCGCAGAGGAGAAATTCTCTCCTCTCTGTACTCAAGAGAGGGGATCAATCGTGGCGTACGAAACCAAAACTTGTACGAGGGTAGCTGAAGCGCTGAATCCTCATTGGAGAACGGAAGTCCTTGCTTCAAACCGCAGATTTAGGGTGGATTCCGAATTGCTCCAACATAAAACAAAAAAAAGAGGCACATACGGCCAGAAAAATGCTCTTTTTTCATTTCAAAGCCATAAAAATATAAGATAAACCTACCGACCTATTAACGATAGGGGTAGTAATTTTGGTTCTTCCTCACTGGAACAAGCCTAAGGTCTTGGAAGATCAACCAAAAACTCAACGAGATATTTGAAGACAGCGGAAACTATAAGAGAAGTCTATTGAAGGTCACCAGACAGAAGAAGCCTCGCAAGAATGGAGGTGACGACAGATCCTAATCGATGACGCAATGGAAGTGGATGCTGCGAATCTCTACTCTTAATCCTCATAGATTAAGAGGCTCACAGTAGTTTACATAAAAGTGGGGATAAAATAATATATATTAATAAAATTATTCTTAACTCTAAGAAATAACAAGAGTCGAGGTGTGCCGAATTTATTAAAAGTGTCAGCCTTTATCAGAAAATATTTATTGGGAGGATTTATTTTAATTTTGTGATGTGTAGAAAATCTGCCACATCACAAATGGCAAAGGGCAATAGTAAAAGGATATGACAAAGGGAAATGGTAAAGGGAATTTTTAAAGGGAAATGGTAAAGGGAAATGGCAAAAGGAATGGTGAAGGAGATTGGTAAAGGGGAATGGTAAAGAGAAATGCCAAAGAGAAATGGTAAAGAGAAATGGTAAAGGAAAATGGCAAAGGGGATGTTAAAGGGGAATGGAAAAGGGAATGGATAAGGCATATGACAAAGGGAATGGTGAAGGGGATTGGTAAAGGGAATGGTAAATGGAAATGGTAAAGGGGAATGGCAAAGGGAATGGTAAAGGGAAACGGTAAAGGGAAATGATAAAGGGAAATGGCGGGGGGAGGAATGGTAAAAGTAAAGGGGTATTGTAAAGGGAATTGGTAAAGGGAAATGGTAAAGGAGGGGAGCGTGAGTGGGTAACAAACCTAAACCGCAATAGAGATGTTACGTCCTACCTATTATTTATTAATTAATCGACCTAGCTGGCAACAGACTCAATTTCTATATTACTAATCCCTTGTTTTAGTCCGTAACTTAATACGAATCTGGGAACAAGGACAAGCCAAATGAAATAGGTTAAATTAAGTTTTACAAATTTATTAAATTAAAAGTTACAATTGTTTGGAATTGATACATATAGCTTAGACGAGAATTGACCCTTACGAAAAGCTAAGTGAGCCTGAGTATCGAGGAGACGGTACCTTCTTATTGATGATTGTGCTGGAGCTTTCTGTTATTAATTGGTAATCCTTTTTGTTCTTCGTTCCACACTTCTGCACTTCCACAAATCGAACTTCCGTAATAAACTTAATTTTCGAAACTTCACTGTTTAGGGCCTGTAATGGCACCAGTGAATTTTATCTTCACTAATTAATCTCGTAATGTTACTCAGAGACTTCTGTTCACTTCACTTGAACTGATTTATACCGTGGAAAACTGGACTCACTGACTGAGTGTTCACCGTAGAAGTATTGCACTGACGGACTGTTTCACTGTAGAAGTATTGCACTGGGTGACTGCACTCGAAGACCGAACTTGAAGACTAAACTAGAGTGTTCTGTAGAAGAATTGCACCCTGCACGTGTTGTTACTCGAGACTCAAGACTGGAGACTGAGACTGGGTCCTCTATGGGCCATACTGTTTTTATGCTGATCCTAGATACTAAGAGATTTCAATAGATCAGTATTAGTGCGGTGTCTGTGAGTGACGCCATTTCAATAGACTAGTGTTAATGCAATGTCTATGTAAATGTTGTAGTATTAGTGCACATAGATACTCTTGCAGGTGTCATTCTGGTTTTGGGTCAGTTGCACTAGCGAGGGTGGCTTCTGGATCTCTTACGGACGCGTTGAGTAATTGAGAGTGTGTAGGTTTCTTGTGGGTGTCTCCTATACAGATGGAGTTTATAGTGTGCCTTTGAGGGCGAATGTTTGGGTATACAGGTCAATGTCTTCTTGTAGATTTAGAGATTTATTAGTGTTGCAGGTGGCTCGAGTCGTAAGGGTCAGTTACAAAAGTATGAATGAAATTATAATTATGGCTTATGATGTAATGATTACATGTTGTCAATGGTGATTATGATAATGATTAATTACTTAATAGCCAACCAATTAATTAATAGTTAATTAATAATTAGTTAACTAATGTCATTCTGACATGACAGAGATATTAGAAATACGATGGAAATCGATATATACCTGATTTCTCGAAAAATATCATTTGCAGATGAAAATGTTTAAAAAAGTGTATTTCAATGAGATATACAACTTTTTTTTAACAATTTTTGTTGATTTTGCAAATTAACTGAGATAAACGAAAGAAACCATGAAAATTATGGTTTTTTGATGATTTCATCATGAAAATAAAGTAAAAATTTTAATACAAAAGTATATGGAGCTGGAAGGAAAGCGGAGGTTCACCCTTATTATTTGAAAGCAAAATGAGCACACGAAGCACACGGTCGAGCTAGTATTATATGTATATTCTTCATGTGTAAATTTCAGGACGGTTGTGCGCTTCGTACGCTTGTACTCGCTTACCAAAATCTTTATTGCTGTTATATAATTTTATTTTAATTACTTTAATTTTAAAGGAAGAAGAGAACTAATTTACCTAAGGTTCTATCGACCTTAAGGAAACGAAAAATATTTATCCCATCAAAAAAAAAATCAAATCTACAATTTGTAGATCTTTTTAATACCAATAATTATGTTATCATTTTCTCTGTATCTCGCGTTATTTGGCTCACAATACATTATGAATTTTCGATTTTTCAAGAAAATTCAAAAAGTTATTATGCCAATCCTGTAGGGCATTAAAAAAAAACATTTTTCACCTCTAGACTTTTTTTCATATTGTGCGTTGTTTGTTTTTAAATAAAAATTTTTGTTAGTTTCTTTTTTAATTTTCAAAATATCATGTCTGATAATTTCTTTTTATCGAAAAAAGTCGTAAGGATAAATTGATGAGAATGTAAAAAATTCTGAAGTAGAGCACTTTTTTACCATTCAATTCTTTTGTTTGACACCTTGCATTTTATGAGGATAACTACAGGATCAAGGAAATCCCAATAAGACATTTTTCAACACTTGATTAATATAGGGTGTAGATTTATTCCCTAGGGTTTATCTTTATCATCTCGTTCAAAGCACCCATATTTATCCCACTAGCCCCTTGTTAAAAAATTGAAACACTTAAGCGTTGGGAAAAATATAAGAGGTTTATGGATATAAAGTATTATCCTTCAAGTTTAATGTACATTAAGGGATCTTTTTTTGAATTCTGAAGGAACTCATTTCTTCCGAATTATTAGTATTTCCCTAAAATTTATTTTACCGAAAATCAGTTGATCAAATAGCAATTTGATATAATTTTTATTTTATCGAATTATAATTTGACATAATTTTTACAATTCCGAATTATTATTTAGCATAATTTTTATTTTTCCGAATGAGCATCTAACCTAAACTTCATTTTACCGAAATACCATCTGTCATAATTCCCATCTGACCGAAATCCCAAGTAACAGAAATTTCATTCTTACGAAAATAGCGTTCGACAATTTGATTGGCTGATTTGAATTCGCGGTATTATTCAACTAATCAAATCGCCGGATGCCATTTTCGGAAGAATGAAATTTCTGTTACTTGGGATTTCGATCAGATGGGAATTATGACAGATGGTGTTTCGGTAAAATGAATTTTAGGTTAGATGCTCATTTGGAAAAAAAAAATTATGCTAAACTAGTAGTAAGGGGCCACTATGGACTGTCACCCCCTCCACTTCACTTTGGCGCCAACCCCTCGCCCATATCTTGGGGCCACTATGGACCGTCAACCCCTCCACTTTTCCATGCCCCACGCATCGCACTTTGGCGCCAACCACCTCGCCTATATCTAGGGGACCACTATGGACAGCATCCCCCACCACTTTTCCAAGTTCTCTGCACCATACTATGACGTCATATCCGTTCCCATTACCTATGGATCACCATGGAAAGCATCCCTTCCCTCACTTTTCCATGCCTACTGTTATGAGGACAGCCCCCTTCCCAATACCTATGGACCACCATGGACAGCATCCCTTCCCCCACTTTTTCATACCCTCATACTTAGTATTTTAGAATAATAAAATGATAAAAAATAATAAAACCCTCGGTTTCAAAGTGAATTGAATTTTTGTATTAATTAATTCTAAACTTAAATTATACTTATTGTCTAGATGTTGGGGGTAGGTCTGTGAATAAAATGAGATTATTATTTTTACCATCAAGTTTTATTGATTAAATTATATTATAGAAAAATGAGTACATATATTGTTTATAATACGAAAAGACTTGCCAATTCGGAAGAAGATGTTTGTGTACAGGATACAAGATCTGTTCGCTTACAATATTTACCACCGTATATTAGATATTTTGGCACACGAGAAATCTTATGTTTAAGATTATATTTCTTTAACAATTTTTATAAAAAATGACGAGCATTGTTATCATTTTTTCTAGATTATTTCTAAATAAATTAGTAAAATCAGACAGAGAATAACCGTTACACATATAATGGAGAAACGTAATGCAATATTGCCCACACACATTTGAAGTCGTACATTAAAGTCTTTTTGTGTTCCATCTATAGAAGGTAGAATTTCCCCGTAAACGAAGAAGATATTTAGGTAGAAGAGGCGGTAAACCGTAGCTGTTAAAGTAGGTACATTTTCCATCATTTACAACGTGGAGGGCGACCCAATGGCTACCTGGTTCCAATTGTCTGTGTTTCAGGAAGGCAAAGTACTTACAGTATTTGTAAACTGTTCATATTTTTCCAAGAGATCTTCAGAAATGTTTGCAAGACTCTGTGCAAAGGTTGTAGGTGATCTGGTTGAGTAGGTGGAGAGGTCGGTTGTTTTATTGTAATTTGTTGATGGCAATTCATCTTGTTGTCGTGTTTCGAACCAATTTTTTAACTTGAGTACATTATTGAGTCAATGTTATTACCTTCATTTACCAGGTGTATAAGCTTAAATCCGCTATTTGCTCAGAGATAGCGGTAGTGAACATATTTAGCTATAATAGAAACGTCATGCTTTTTTTTTGTGTGAGTTCGACACCTGTCTACATTAATCAGTGCACATAGTCAGTTTATTTATACAACAACATAAATTTTTCCTTGAGTAATCATGACTAGTTTTGTGCTTCAATTTGAAGAAATCGGCTGCCGAATCACATCGAATGCTTGTGGAGGCCTATGGTGACAGTGCTTTATCGGAAACAACTTGCAGAGACTAGTTTCGTCGGTTCAAAGACAGTCATTTTGACTTGAATGACAAAAAGCGTGAAAATCGGCCCAAAAAAGTTGAGGACCATGAATTATAGACTCTTTTGGATGAGGACGATACACAAACACAAAAAATGCTTGCCGAACAGTTAGATGTTACTCAACCGGCCATTTCCATGCGTTTACATGCCAAGGGAAAGATCCAAAAAATGGGAAAATGGGTACCTCATGAACTGAACGATAGGCAGATGGAATGACGCCAAAACATATGTGAAATCTTGCTTGCTAGACATAAAAGAAAGTCGTTTCTGCATCGTGAGGTGACTGGAGACGAAAAGTGGATTTATTTTGAGAATCCGAAACGAAGAAAATCGTGGGTCGATCCCGGACAACCATCAACTTCTTTCTCAAGACCTAATCGCTTTGGACGCAAGACGATGCTGTGCGTTTGGTGGGATCAGCAGGGTGTCGTCTACTATGAGCTATTAAAACCTGGTGAAACTGTCGATGCTCACCGCTACCACCAACAACTAATCAAATTGCGCAGTGCTTTGCGTGAAAAAAGGCCAGATTATGAAGAAAGACATGAGAAGCTGATTTTTCTTTACGACAACGCCCCATCGCACACGTCAAAAATGGTCCAAAACTACTTGAAAACACTCAACTGGGAGGTGCTACCTCATCCCGCTTATTCACCAAACCTGGCCCCTTCTGATTACCACCTGTTTTCGTCGATGGGTCACGCGCTCGCTGAACAACACTTCGATTCGTACGAAGACCTTGGAAAATGGCTTGACGAGTGGTTTGCATTGAAAGATAAAGACTTTTTTTGGCGTGGTATACACAAATTGCCCGAGAGATGGGGAAAATGTATAGCAAGCGAGGGAAAATACTTTGAATAAAGTTTATTTTATTTTCTGCAAAAAAAAAGACTTTCTTTTGCCTAAAAAACAGCGGATTTAAGCTTATACACCTGGTAGAAAATGAATACCTGTACCACTAAATAATGTGTGATAGGCTGCAACGTATAAATTTCTAGCACCAAAGGATGGTTGAAGGGGTTTAGATGGTATTTGAGTACCGTCAACATAAAGAGAGAGATGATTAATATTATAATTTTGGAAATTGAAAGGATTTTTCGGTCCACTCCCGTTGAATGCAACATTATCGACAAAACAAATAATTATTCTCTTTGGTAATTGTCCAAGAATAACATTATCAAGTGTTTCAGCATGAATTCCAGCATATAAAGTTAAAGCTTTTACCTCTACACGTGTGATAGGGTATTTAACAGTACGCTGAGATAGGGCTTTTGCATGTGCGAGTAGAATACCTGGGCTAATTTTTGCTCGACGAACAACAAGTGAAGCTTCTTTAATATGTATACGACAACTGTTTGTATTATCCATGAGACAAAATAAATCTTTTGAACGGACCAATCGAAGCCTCAACTCGACACCATTGATAAGAAATTTATCTTGGTTAAAAACATCACAGTGTAAGTGCCCGATAAGATCAAGCGACTTTGTACCACTCAAATGTTTTAGTCTGATTTTTAGTCCATCGTTACGATCAAAGTCATCCATTCTTCCAGGGGTATCGTTATAACATAAAGATGATGTAAGATGGCTGTTTTTAGCAGCAGGACCATAGTTAAGTAATGTTTCAATATATGCTCAATATGCATAAGAATTACTTGGCGGTGATACTACTTTTTGGTTAAAATAGACATCTACCTGATTGAATAAAGAGTGTAACAGATTGTTTACAGAACCTACTTTATCCAATTCTGCAGCATTTGAATCAATTCTTGTAGGATATACTAAATTTACACGAAGACTTAACATTGTGTGAGCAAGGTCCAAGTATTCATCACCATGACCAGGAACAACAAACTCTATAGGAGAATTGTCAGTAAAGGATGAAACAGGTTTATAGTGGACGCATTGAGAGCTCTCTATTGACGTTTGTGGCGGAGGGAGTGAAAATAGATCCAACTCAGACTTCAGACACTCACAAGAATGAGAATGAAAAATGACATTTTTTTCAAAAGATATTTTATAACCTATTTTAATTTCGAAAAATATCGTTAATACTGTGTTTCTGTTTCCTGGATTTCACACGTTTAATTGTAGGCTTTGTTTTTTTTTCTATTATTCTTCGTAGACTGCTTTCTCTTCACCGTATTACACTTTTTTACTTTTCTCACAGAGGTTTTCTTCTTCTTTTTAATAGAATTACTACCCACGAGGTTATGCGTGCCACGATTAGAAGTCAACTGAACAATCCGTTTCCTCCGAATGTTCTTATAACCAGAACCATTCATAATATTCTCCATTTTCTCCATTGCACGTCGTTTTAAATTATGCCTAGTTTCTTCAAAGCGATTTTTGACAGAATTCTTAAGAGGTATATTATTATCTAGATCCTTCATAACGTTCATGCCGGTCTTTAGAGCTTCTTTACCAACGTATCTAGCCACTCTAGTCAAAAAAGGGAGAACCCTTCGGAATAGACCACCCAGGAAACTTCCAATACCGTGACCTTTTTGATACGGACTACCAATATAAATTTTCGATATTCCACCACCACCACCACGACCTACTTGGGTAGTGTAATAATCAATGTAATGACTCATTGTTTTTTTTTTGTTAGTCAATACGTTTAAAATGAAGTGTCACTGCTAACGTACCAAACTCAAATGGTATTGGTAGTCCAAGATGATCTCTTATATCAATTTCAATAGTGCGAAAACCCATATTGAGAACAGGTATGTAATTGGGTGAGGAAATGTGAGTGACTTGTATTGTACCAAAAATATAATCTCTTTTATCTACAGGAACAACACGAAGAAGTGGTGCTTTTACATCTCCAGTTACAACGATGTTCACAAACATTACAATAAACAAATAATTGATCTGAAAGTCCACGCGCTAGACTTGGAGGGTGTATCCCTGTAAAACCATTTTCACTAACTGGTAGTAATTTATATGGGGCAAAACCAAGAATTCGAGAAACTTTATCACTAAGAGCTAAAAAATGTCTTCCTTCAAGTTCACAATTTTTAGGGCATTTTTTTCTATCTTTACATAGCTACTTGAAGATTTTTCATAAACAATTTTAATGTGTCATTTAAGATCAGAAGTATTATTTATATTGTTAACAAGACTCTCAATACTCGTGTAAATACCTGATTCAAAAAAATACACTAACGGTTTTTTCCAACCACCTGTGAGCTTCTGCAGGGGGAATTTCCTGAATTGTTTATAACCTCGATCATAATTACCATCTTTTACAACATCCTTAGGCAGGTTATGGTCATACAGTAGATCAACTCCTTTTTGAATTGAGTCTCTATTTTGTCTATCAGGATCAGAGGGTGTTGGTAAAGGATCCTTTGTAGAGTCTTTAATCATGGCTAAAATTTCTTGTTCTTGTCTTTCTATATAATGATCGATTCTTTCACTATTACGCAATATTTTTGGTATTTTCTGGACTAAGTCAACAACCGGAGTAACTGGTACTACTAAATTTTTTTCTATAGGTACATTAATCATGATTGCAATACTGTTTTCATTTAAGTTGTCATATCTAACATGAAGAAATGTATGTGGTAATTGTATTTCTGTGATTGCTACAATCCAGGCCCTTTGTAGTCGAATTTCATGTGGAATTTATGTGATAAAACTTATAATATTATTCGGAAAATAGTTCATACTGCTATTACTAGGTAGAATGAGATAAAATTGATCGTTATTCATTTGAAATGTTTGTAAGATTTGAGGCAGGAATCCACGAGTTGAATTTATCTGGGTACCCAACCCACTGGACAAAAACTTCTTTTTTCTTTCTTTTACCCTATTTCTTCCCCTGCTAAATCCTTTAATTCATAAACAAAAGGTGAGTGTATTCGACTTGTGATTACTCATTTTACTACTAAAATTTCTTCGCTCCAACCTGCCTCATAACCTTTCTCAAAGGCGCCCTTCTCTCGACTGATTCTAACATAGTTATCGACACTGTATTTGGGCTTTTTTAAAGATTTTTTGTTTTCTTTCTTGAAACGTGATTGGATATTTGCCCATGCTTTGCTAGCGTTGTGTAAAGTAACTTTAGATGGTGCCATTTTAATACTAGTGTCTAGTATTATTGTAAGCATCCACAATTTGTTGTAAAACATCAATATAACGACGAATATTTTTATATGTAAAATAACGCCACATACGCTCCTTGAGAGTTTGTAGACAAATGGGTGCGCGATTATTACTCTTATGAAGGATACAGTCAAAACCATTTCTTACCTCTAAAGCTGATTTATTCCGAAGAGCTTCAATCCAGACAAATTTACTTAAAACATCAATTACCACTAATAAAAAAGTATAATTATCGTTGTAAGATGACACCCTTTGAAGGTCTACTAGATCGGCCTCCCACACATTATCAATAGAACTAATATTATAATGTTGTTTTGGGAATTTTCGTCGAATATTTCTATGTTTCGTAAATGTATCCTAAGATTTTAACCAATCAAGTACTTTTGCGCTAGATATTTTTCCACGCACAGCATGAATTATTTTTTCTGCACCGCTGTAGGAGGCTAGATGACGTGGGTTGTAGTATGTTTCCTCTAGTAATTTCATTTTAGAATAAAAGACGACCACTTTGTGATAATTCCAGAACCACTTTGATTTTTTTTAACTCTGCTGCGACTCCTTGTACGTGTTCTTGTAGCTATAGTTTCTCGCCTGTTACGTAAAACCTCTTCATCTGTGGTTTCATCATCTGTTATAAGAGCTTCTACCGTAGAGTTTGCCTTGATACTGATATCACGTTGCGTTTGCTCATCACTTTGGAATCTCCAGTATTCTTTATTTCGTATGATTTGACGTGATATGCCAATCTCTCGAAGGAATTTTGCAAACTGAGTTCTACCAGCAGGAACAAATGTTTTTCTATATCTTATTGCATCATTTATAAGGTCGATAATATTTGAATTTTCAATAGGGTTTCCATCAATGAAAACAGAACCATTTTTCCTCCATTTTATTCTGGCAGCAACGTCTGGTCTTTTCAAATAGTTGAGTAATAATATACTGTTTAATCAAAAAGATTTTGGTATTGTAGCTGTAAGCGCTTCTGCAGGTAGAAATGACTCGTCAGGTGATTCACAACCTGTATTTTCAATACTATCTGTGTTATCCGTATTATTTTTCTTTTCCTTATTTTCGATAAGTGGTTTTCTGTCTTCATCAACAAAGAAGAGAAATTATTTTAATACTTGACTATATATTTTCCACTTTTCACGTTCATCCTTGGGAAAGGGAGAAAATAAGATACGACTCATCTCAGAATCTAATCTACTAATATTATCTCCTGTTGTTTGTGTGGTGAGACCAGGTACAGATGGCAGGATTTGTGTATCATCAGTATTGAAAACTGGTTGTTTCAAAAACTGTATTTTCTGTTGTATTATATCCACCTGAACGCTTGGGATAAGCACCATCTTTCTAGCATGCTCCATTTTTAATTAATTAATTAATTTTGTTTTCGAAGAAGAGGAACCAAGCAATTTGGATATTAAACTACCAATGATTGGTGCAAGCAAAAGAGGTAGAAATCCTTCTCCTTTTTGAATAATAATATTTTTCTCCTTTTTCCAAGTACCATGGGGTTCGGCTTTTTTACGAAGTATCTTTTTATGTTTTTTCAATTTAATTTCTGGTCATTTTTTAATTGTACATTATCCAATAGAACATTTAAAGCACACTCACAAATACACTTAATGAGCAGGACATCGGAGGTTTTGAATAAAGCAAGTCGTTGATCACGGTTTAGATGACAAAGATCTTGCAAAGCTATGAAATTTTTCTTGACAATTGATTTACCAGCTTTCGACATCGTTACAAACGGGTAACTGGTACTTGTCCCTCGGTGTGTCAGCCCTTTATACCCTTCACAGGTACATAAATATACTGATGAGGGTCATCAGGAAATATGCTTGTTCGAAATCGACAGTTGTCTGGAGTAGACTGTGTCAAATCAAGAAGTAAATATCCATGGGGTTGTGAAGTAGCATCGTGATAGGCTTCTTGTAAAAAGCGTGGGTTTTCAGGACAAACTTGTCGAACTAGATGTTGAATTTGATCACGATCTCGAGGATTTTTAAGAACAATAATATAGTTTGAATTTAGAGAGATATTTCTTTGACCATGACCCTGGTGAAAAATATTTTGTGAAATAAAAATGACACTAACATTTTTGTGATGACTACCCTTAGTAAACAGATCAACAATTGTATTATTTGAAGATTCTCTCATTAAATCATCAATAATTATGAGTTTTGCTCTAGGGTCATTAGAATAATCAGAAGACTGTGGCAATCTTTCTCGAAACTCTATTTTTTCCCCATATTCCTTGTATGCTGTTTGCCACTCTGAATAGTAAAAGATAATACGCTCTATTTGTGTATCACACATACTGTCAAGGTGGCGAAGAAATTTTTTTACAAAAAATAAATGTTTTGCCACAACCTGTTGGTCCACATATCAATGATGTCAATGGATGTTTCCAGCGTGTGTCCACGATTAACAATGATTAAAATTATGTCTGTAAATATTATTTATACACAAAAAGCTTGACCACTTCCGCACGTCAACAAATTTGCTTATTTTAACGTGCTCCTTTTTCGTCGACATGCCTAGAGTTTAGCTTTGAAAGGAATGCGAACCCGCACCGCGCCGCGATTGGCCCTCCGCGTTGAAAATGCTAGTTTTCAGCTGTATTCTAACTTCTTGAAGCAAGTTTGAAAAGGTTTTTTTTTTTAATAGGAATTAACTTAAATGTTTTATTTATTTTTTTCTTGAATAATAAATATATTATTATTTTATTTTATTATTTTTTTTTTATTTTTTATTAAGAGTATGTAGTATAAAAGTACAAAAAGTAATATAAAAACACTAATAATTTATTTATTTACACATTTCTAATATTATTTCGTAATCTTTGAGATTTGCGACTTCACGTGGCATATCCATACTGAAGTCGGATAAATGAAATGATGGAATTATTGCATCGTCTAAAGGGTTCATCATTGTGCTTTGGGCCAGCGGGAAGAAACGATCATCTGGTGAAAAGTGGTACGGGTCTGAAAACAATAGAGAAAAAAATGTTATTGTTATTGACACACACATACATTTTTACAAAAATCAAGATGTAATGTTACAAAGAGAAGGATTGAGAGAGGTTTATTTTATCCACCATTTTATGTTTTTATTTTTTTCTATATAACCAAATGGTACAGAATCATAACCGTCAATTAATCAATGCTTTGCATACACGGGTCGACAAATGTTATTTTCATTTTTTGTAACCACCTGGTGATATGGTGTTCTGTGAATGCTTCGAAAATACAGGTTTATTGGTGGATTCTTTTTTACAACGAGATCACAAACAGACTCAAAGTTTATGATTTCGGAATTTTTGTGATTTAGACTGATGCTTTTCACCTTACATACTTTATGAATTTTACCATCAGGTGACCTAACTTTAAAAGCATAGAATTTAGGACCACCTGATATAAATGTCTCTATGTAACTTCCTAAACCATAAGCTTCGAGTTCGTCAGTCATGTCGCCTAAGAAACAACCTGTTTCTGGATAGTATTCCTCCGGTTCATTAGTACTTGAAAAAATTACTGAATCCGTGTCAAGATAAATAACACGACGATCTAATTTTTTCAAGTAACTATACAATTTCAAACGAGCCTGTGCTGTTGTATAAGCTGCTATGACAACATTTGAAATGGGGGATGGTGATATTGCCTCATTTTTATATCACCAGGAAGCGTAAAGACTTTCTTGATCTACCAGTAAAATAGTATTGAGAACTTTGTCAGAGCTTTGGATAAGTTCTAATAACTTCTGCTGACTGTGAATTATTTCAGTCTTTGGCATATTTTCTTGTTGGCCAAACTTTCCCCAAAAAGAATTTAGACAAAGTTTAGCCAAAGATCGCAAACCAGAGTTCTTTTTAATATTTTCCCGATTAAGCTAAACTCCTTCACCGTCATAAATCTTTTGAATGAAAGCTGCTTTCTGTACATTGGTAGTACAATCCGTCGGGTACCCTGTAGCTTTATGCTTTAATTTAAAAAATCTATTTATGTAGCTTACAAAGAGACCACAAGCTTTTGTTTCCCTATCATATTGAGTGGTCTCATACTGCCAAATTTCAAAAATGGCAGTTATTTTATACCCCTCCTCAATAGCTGCTTTAACCTGATCTGAAACCCATGTTCCCTCCAACTCTTTATCACCAACATTACCCACATTGGGTCAATCTTGCTGTAACTGTAATTTTCAACAAGTATTACATAGAGGGAACATGAGTTTACCATGCATACGTAAAGGAAGAACAGGTAAGTAAGATCCAGTAGGGGGTAGTATCCGACATTTAATTAGCCTTTCTACATTAGATAAATCAAAATTTTCCCCTGTTAAATTTTTGCAATCATCCCCAACATAAATTTTCGAACGCCCTATTGGAAATTTTCCATATTTAGAGATAGAAGGGTATAATGAACAAACATCTAAATAAGATATTTTAACATTACCTCTAGCCTCAAAATAAGAAAATGTATTACCTGTTCTTCCACCATTAAATGTATCACGAGAATTTAAAGCTTTGGTTTTTGAAAGTGGGTGGTCTTTTAAGAAACTACATAAATCAGGATTCCGCAATTCTTCCCTGTCAAAAGTGCATTCCCACATTTCTATTACCTCATAGCCAACTTTTCGAAGCTCATCGGTCTGCGCTATTGTCCGCTCAAAACGCTCAGTCAAACTCTCGCTGTTTTTTCCCGAGTTAATTTTTGTATCACGATCGGAATTATAACAAACTCGACAACCATGCCAGTAATACCCGTGAAATTGGAAAATTGTTTTTTTATTTACCTGGTTATCTTGATAATAACTATCGACTAATACACCTTCAGGTATTCTAAATTCACGGGTCCTACCGGCATGTATAATTTCAATGTTTAATGAACGTTCTAACGATAATAACCATTCGATGGCTTTTTTGACTAATTATGAGCTTGCCTATAGTCTCCGTTAGGTATAATACCTATCTGATCGGGTTGAAGATGATTTTTTTGGAAAACTTTAGAGCAAGCTGATGCTATAGTTATACTTTCTAAAAACGGATCTACATCGGCCACTTTAATAAAAATATTTCTGAACGCTAAACAAGCCTTCCGCAAAATATCGACATCATTAATACAATAAGTTGTCAAATCATTTTTAAAATGAAATTGATAAGTAGAATTGACACACTCATTATACAATTGATAAAAGCTTTCCCGAGACTCGCGTTTCATTGTGTTAGGCGAAAAATATTTTGCATCAGGAATTTGGCCGATATAGTGCTGATTTTCAGGGGTATTAAATAAATGTGGGAATACACCTTTCTTTGCCTTTTCTAAACCGAATGCTTTAGGCAGGGCACTTAGGAGCATGGGGAAGTAACTAAGACTATCTATAAATCGCGTCTTACCCACCTTCATTAAAAGAATGCGAGTTCCGTTTAAAATTATTTCCGGCGGATTCCTAACACCTCTTTCCCTAATCAAATTCTTTAAGATGAATTGGGCATCGAACCCCTTTGCATTGTGTACTATACAGACAATCTCTGTAAAATGAGTTAATTTTCACGTGGCGAAATTAGTGAACTCAGCTACAGGATCTTTGTTAAAAATATATTGTCTAATACCTCACCATTTGCAACGCACATTGGGGTCAGGATCATCCATACAATCATCACATACCTGCTGTGCAACACACAGATTCATCGCCCACGACGGATTTTGATTGGGTAGTTTTAAAATCATAGAAAATAAATGCAGGCTTTTTATTTTCTTTGGTTTTGACAGAGGGTTTGGTATTAGGAGTCATGTAACAAAAGTGATTATCAGGACAAACTATTTTACAGGTTTTACATTTAGAAAAACCTGATATACGCCCAGGCGCAAAAATCCCCAACGACATTGCTCTCTCGGAATTAAATTTAAATAAAAATTAGAGTTAAGTTAAAATAGAATTAATTTAGGGAAAAGTAGAAATAATCTTCGCCACAAAATACCCAAACAGCGCGGCGAATACCATTTCTACTAACACGAGGAATACCGCGTGATGGGGACTCGGAGAAGCGCGGAAACCGTGAAAGCGTTCTCCACGCATCTTTCGGGGACTCAGAGAAGCGCGGATACCTTGAAAGCGTTTTCCACGCATCTCCTACGCAAACCCTTTGGACCCCTAGAGTATAAAAGAGCCTGCACAACGAGAAATCGTCAGATTGTTTGGGGGCGGAATACCGCCCTGTAAACAAACTGAGATAGTGGAATACCATTAGACTCAGCACCCTGCCTAGTGGAATACCATTAGGTGCATCACCCGAGTCGGAATACCGCTCGGCAACGCTGGAAGTCGGGCTAGTGGAATACCAACTAGTCCCGGCGCTTTCTCACGCCTAGTGGAATACCATTAGGCGCAACACCTGAGTCGGAATACCGCTCGGTAACGCTGGAAGCCCGGGCTAGTGGAATACGAATTAGTCCCGACACCCCTCCTCTCTCGCCTAGTGGCACATCGTTATTCCCCTCACCGCTCAACCTTTATACTCTTAATGGTCCTTGGGCTACCGGTCCCACACCGGTCCATAGCTTTCCACGCAAACTTAGCTTACGCACGTAGTCCTTTTTTTAAGCGACGCAAACCTCTGGCGCCTACGTCTGTTTAAGCCTGCTTTCTAAATAAACGATTTTTAGTTACTATAACAAAGGTGAGTCTTTACTCAAAAGATACTTTCTACCCCCCCCCCCCCCTATTTACCTTTCTCATCCTCTCTGACTTCGTTCTATTCCCCTCTCCTCACCACGGTCAAATCCTGAACAAGGATTGATATCAAACCACATTTGTGGTCTTTTACTCATAAGTAATTAATTAATTTTGAACAACCGTTACAAGTTTTCAAAACTGAGCAAACACTACGATCCTTATTATAAGAATTAGGGAGTAAATGTTTTCTCAAACATCCGACTCCATTAAAAGATTTAAGGCATGATTCATATTTAAACACTTTTGTTACATGACTACCTACATGAATACCTCAGTATTTTTAAATACCTTATTACAAGGAGCACAGAAAAATCTATTACCCCCTGCAGCTATTAAACATAGAATCGGGGAGTAATGAAATCTAGGGGTGCTCTCATATAATAAATAAATATTTAATTTAACTGTCTCACCGTTTTTTGATATTTCGGAGCTACCCTGGTAAAATGGTTTTTCCGAACCTGTTCCGAACGTATCAAAATGATAAACGGTTATGGCTATCTGATCTCTTGCGAGATATCTTTGATATGCTTCCAACTCCGGAAGACCACACCCCGTTTCAGGGATTCTTACACCAGCATCTAACGTTAACTGTTGAGCTGCTCTACGCTGGTGTAAACTATTCTTCCCCCGTTTTTGACGACAGTCATGTTGCAACTCTACGTTGCTTAAATCTGGCTGCAATCGCCCTTTGGAAATTGCAACCACGATTGCTTGCGGTAAGCACGTATTATTCGACCCTACAATATCTAATATGGACGCAACCCCCTCAGTGAACCCATCCGAATAGAAAACTAAACCTACAATATCTGTTTGATCACACCAATCAAACAGGTAATTGTAAAGTTCAGAAAAAGCGGCTTCGAGCCATTCTACAGGGTTATTCTCCCCAGGTGGATTTACACGGAATTTAATTTTTAGCCCATGCATCGCGAATTTAGAAAAATACTCGCGACTCTCTTTTATTTTTATAACATACGGGGATAAAATGTTAACTCTCTCTATCCAACCTTGTGCATCCTGGAAGATGCTTGAAGACGGTGACGATCGTGCTTCACCCTCTGAATCAACTCCGTGAGATGATCCTGCTTCAGGCTCAGGATCAGTTTCGCGGGATGGTCCTGCTTCTGGTTCAGGATCAGCTTCTCGGGATGGTCCTGCTTCTGGCTCAGGATCAGTTTCTCGAGATGATCCTGCTTCTGGCTCAGGATGTTGAGATGGTCCTTGTGCTGCTACGGATGGAGAACCACGACCCCGTTGAACAGCTATGATGCTGTTTAAAGCCACCAGATTTTCTGAAAAAATAAATAAAAGAGTTTTCATTAATAAATATATATATATATATTTTTTCTTAATATTATTAAAAATATCTAACTTACCATTAAAAATATTTTCTTCTCGGTCAGCTATATCTATTAGCTTTTCATCGAGGTTATCATCTTCCACCTCCTGTTTGACCTCAACCTTAGACTGCCTCATACGCTGCCTATATTCACACTGTATTTGCGCCGATTTTTCGAGGCGCTTTTTCCTCTCGAGAGCAGCACTCTCTTTAGCAGCATTACACTGCGTCTTCTTCTGAGTGGCTCTCTTCGAGAGAGGAGCAGTCTCTTTAGTAGTGATGACATCGTCATCACTTCCTGCTAAATCAACGGTCTGCTCCAACCGTTTCTTCGTAGATGCAGCCCTCTTCTTATTTTGGGCTGCAACCCGTTGTCTTTTTGTTGACGGCTGCACCACGACCTGTTCTTCATTTTCAGATAAAACGATGGTATCATTCATGGCATCGCGGGATCCCGAAGTCTAGGGTTGGGCTTCCACCACCACCCGAGGAACCATTGAATGTAAATAGGTGTGGGAACCTACTGGGATATTTTCCCTTACGCATTTTTTTACAAAAAATAAAAAAAATTATAAGTAAAACAATTTATATATAAATATATATTTTTTTTTCTCTTTTTATAGACAAAAAAAGGACACGTATTTTTTTTCTTCAATATGATGTTGATAATTTTCGAGATATCGATTTTTCAATTTTTCGATCCAAAAAAAACAGTTTTTCCTGTAATATTTCTCAAATCGCCTATTTTTCAAATAAGGGTTTGAAATATTAGGACGAAATGTGCAATACGGTTCACTTGAAAGTGAACATTTGAATGATCAAAAATTCATTTGTTGAATAATAGTTATTTAACAATTTCTTAAACAATTTGAAATATCTCGAAAAAGGTATCTCCGATTTGAATAACATTTTCTGTAATTTGTTATTATAGTATGTGGAATATTGTTCCAAAATTAAAAAGTGGGCAACTCTATACTTTATTAAATATGATTATATCTATCGCGCCTGAGCCAGGTAGCGCGGGCAATGAGTTTTGAATGTGTTTTGTTTTTAACAAGACTGGTCCTGTCAATAGCTTTTTGTTTCACATTGTTTTGCAGTCCAATGTTGGTAAGTTGTATTTTAACATTCATGTGGTAAAATGTCGGAAAATAAGTTTCGTTCTGTCTGTTCGAATCCGTTTCGTGAAAATTCACATTCCAAAAAAGATAACGTAAGAAATCTTCGTCCTATATCTCAAATATTTCTCCAAAAATGTAATATTCTCGAACCGGGAGATCTTGTGTGCATTGCATGTAGAAAAAAATTAAGTAAAGTGGATGTCAGTGAATTACGTGAGTAATTTCGAATATTGTTCTTTTTCCTTTATTTATTGCCCCACCTCAATCTTTTTAATAATTAGAAATCTGTATTTTTGTAAAAAGGTCCTGAATTATATTCTGAGCCTTTTCCAGTCCCACTCATTAATTGATGCAAATGTAATATTTTCATCCCATTCTAATTGGTATTTTCTCGTAAATTTAATACAATCAGCCGCAGAAAATAAAAGAAAGTTTGAGGACGATGATCCACAAAATAGCAACTAAGAAATTGTAGATTATTTGAATAGTAATGATGATGATTACTCGCCGTCATTCTCTGATTCAGAAGTGAGTTTATTTAAAAAATAAGTTTCTTAGTTTAACATCTAGCAAATTACTTTAATAGTTAATTGACCATTTCATTATTTACATTCGTATAGGATGAGCTTAATGTGAGTTCTCGTACAATTTCTGAACTCAAAGCAAAATTTCATGATTTGAACACTAAGACGCAGCAGAAGATTCAAATCCTAACACTTCTTTCACCCAATTTAAGCGTTAATCAGACTGCAAAATATATGAATACTTCGAGTTATTTTGTAAAAAAAGCTAGAACATTGCATACGGAATCCGGAATCATGTCCCTACTCCCCTTGACTTGGTAAATACTCTAAAATATATTTTCTTAAATTTCTAAGTGCGCATACATACAAAGTTGTTTCGATTTTTTGATATATTTTAGGAAATGAAATTTCTCCTGAGGATGTGCAGAAAGTAAAGAATTTTTATGTGTACGAAGATGTAAGTGCTGAAATGCCTGGGCAAGGAGACACTAAGTCTGTCAAAATTGATGGAACAAGGAGGACACTTCAAAAACGTCTCATAACTGCAAATTTAAAACAAATTTATTTAAAATTTAAAAACGAGAACCCTGACAGCAAAATTGGACTTTCAAAGTTCTGTTCTTTGCGACCTGCCCACTGCGTTTTAGCTGGTTCTGGTGGAACTCACAATGTTTGTGTTTGTCCCATTCATAAGAATATGCATCTGATGGCTTTCGGTATACCAAAAAAAAATTTTTTTTCGGAATGAGATATTTAATTCAGTATTTTATGTTCACAAACAATTTCTTTTGCAGGGAGTCATATTGTTCAATTGATGAAAGAAGAACAGTATTGCGTTGAAAATTACCACGATATTTCATTATTTCCGCTATGTTCAAATCCAAATGAACAATGTTTCTTCGGGGAGTGTAAGAGCTGCAGTAATAACAGTTTATTCAAGTTTGGAGTATATAATAAATAATAAATATTATTTAATAT
>UCOH01007858.1:0-124742 GCA_900474275.1 Synergus japonicus
TATATATATATATATATATATAATTAGAGACTCCTATTAACAGTCTAGAACTGGAATTGGGCTCCTAGATTTCTTAGGTCTTGAAATATTGGTAAATTTGCTAGGATTGTCTCTCGACGAACAAAGTAGCACATTCGCATCTCGCGAAGCAATATCATATTTCAAAACCCCTATTTAGCATAAATTTCCAACGTCTCAGACGAGACTCTACAGTGGGTTGAGAACACTCAAGCTCTCTTCTTTATATGAAATATTGTGCTTATATCTCCTATACAACCAAAACCTTTTGCACCTTTCCTACCGTCTAGACTTCAAAAAAGAAGAAAAAAAAGCTGAGCAATTTTTTTTGTAATTGTAAATATTTAGGACCAGATAAACGTACCGGTAAAATGCCGGTAAGGTGGGGATCGTATAACTGAAACATCGCCTTAATTAAATTTTAAATGAATTTAGCACGGACACCTTTTCTATTTTTAAACCTTCCGGATAAAATATTTACTATTGAAGACACAAAAATGCGAAAAATGAATCGCTCTCATGGTAAGTATCAAACAGCCTTAAGGAATTTCCTTAGCCAATTTTTTTTCTTTTTTTTTTTTAATACTTATGAACTTTTCCCAAGTTATTTTGAGCTTAACAGCAAGTTTGCAGCAATATGTTCTCATAACTAGGAACGGGTCTCTTAACTGGGTATAAATCTCGTGGAGGCGAAAGATTCGTCCAAGCGTACTGTCTGATAAATCTCGATGAGAAAATTGATTATCGGCAGCGAGTCCTCTCCACGGAAACCAGGTCCTATATATTAAGTCAATTTAGCCGAACCGCAAAAGCGCTTTCTCTATTCAACTCCCTTTCCTTCCTCACCCTCTTTCGCCCACAACCCCTTTACTATTCCCAGTGTACAACGCCATCTGTGTCTTTCATCCCCTTTCTGGGGTTCCTTTTGATAAAACGTCTTAGGTTCGCATCCATTCATCCTTTACGACTACGAAGATAATCCTTGCTCAGTCTTCTTGGAGAAAAGACAACTCTATCATCTGAAATAACAAACTGAAATAATTTGAAACATTTAATTTAAGGGTGTTAGACTCAAGTAATAACTGTAAAATTTAATCTATTTGACTATTCGAAATCTGTCCTCAAAATTCAAATGTTTTATTTTTGGCAAGAAATTGAGTTGAAGTTTCAGATGTCTGACGAAAATTTTTTATTTTTAGATTTATTGGATTTAGAATATCAAAAAGATTCCTAAAACCGTTGTATTTTTATTTATTTACTTAATCAGAAATTTAAAGAATAGTTATTTTTAAATTTAAAGAATATTTATGAATTTTAATTGGAATTGAAGAAAAAATCAGCAGACTCATTAACAGACATTAACAGAAATGAGTAAAAATTTGAACATTTGGTATAGTTTATACGACAAATGGATGTAAAATCTAAATCCAATCAAAAAAAGCTTAAAACGGTTTAACGCTGTTTCTATTGTCATGAAACTTTACCCCATGAGGGGTAAAGTTCATGTGTGAATATGCATTATAAAAATATATAATATAGAGAAAAAAATAACAAATTATATAACAATAAATAATAAATATAAAGAAGAGTTAGATCTTCTTTACAAATCTAAAATATGCATCTTGTCCGTATTTACGAGCGATCAACCTCAATAAATATTCCAAACATTTTTTTCCATCATCCTTTTCTTTTTTTTACATATTTCCTACTTCTCACCATTTGATACATAAAACGAGACACAGTTTGAAGATCCATCACCTTAAGATATGATTTGCGAGGGTTTTTCTTCCAGAATTTAAATCGTGAGAAAAAACGGGTTTCTCGATATCCTAGAATAAAAGCGGATTTCAAAGATTTTCGATCCAACAAATAAAAAATAAATAAAATGCTAAAATCGAAATAAATATTTTCCAATATTAGCCAATTATATTACGTACTATTTAATTTTTTTTATATAATATTATATATGAATAATAGATTCCACTCAAACGAATAATTTTCTGTACATAAATCCTGTTTTTTCTTATTGTTGGCAAACGTTAAAAAACTTCATTCATCTATATTTACTGAGTAATTTCTCCCAGGGAAAAAGTTTTCTTTACTTTTCAAGGGATTTTATATTTTCTTCCTCAATTTATTCTCTGTTTAAACGTTGCATAATAAAGAGAAAAGTCAACTAGAGTATCAAGCTTAGCTCATTTTTTAAATTTATGTATCCTGAAATTTGACTCGCTTCGCATCTTCTTTAATTTCTCCTATTTCGTAAAATACAGAAATTTAAGAAAAAAAAATTTTTTAATTATACAATCGTATCAAAGACTGCTTATCTTTGGTGATCGAGTTTTAGAAAGAGAAAAATATTCATCAGCTTTGAAATGATTTTCAATTAGAATTCATGGAAGCCAGCGAGGAGGAATTGAAGTGCAAATAAGCAAGATTTTAAATTAGTAATTTATTTGAAGATTTAAAATTTCATTTTTGTAATTCAAACCGTTCCCTTGCGAGCACTTTAAACAGGTTTCAACCCATTTAAAAATTTGTTATTTTATATGCTTTCAAGAATTTTCCTCATATTAAATTTCCCCATTTTACAGAGAAAATAATAAAAAGTTAAAAACGTTCAAAAATATGGATCCCTTAATTTTTAATTATTTATAATTTTTGTCAGAAATTTACAATTTCTCTTCTCTCGAGAATGAAATTTATAGTATATTTCACTTCAATTACTTGTTTAATTAACTTTTCTTAGCTGGGATTCTTTGAAAGAAATTTCTGATTAGATCTAATTGTAGAAAGTCTTATTCCTGCATCTGGCATGTAGGTACGACCATTTAGTGCCTCGTACTTTAACATCGATTTACGATCCAATTAAACGACGTTTGATTAGTCGGCGATTGGCTTCATTGGTCGGTAGTCAAGGAAACCTTTACGAGATCACAAGTTCCTCCTGTTTCGATTTCAAGTCTATATACTGTTTATCAAGCCTCCAGATTTCCACTCAGCTTCTTATTTAACCAATCCCTGCCAATGATTTATTATTTTAGGAAAACAAAATAAAACCCTTCATCAACAAAATTACCCCACTTACAACATTTGCTCCCGTTTAATTATTTTTCTTCAAAAAATCCCTTTTCTTTCTAAATTCCAACGCTTCCAATACATTCTTAATCATCGAAAATAGACAAAAAAAACTTTTTGCCTCGATGGATATAAAGTGTAAATCGACTAATAAAATTAATTCCAGCAGACTGGAACACAATGGAAGTAGGGTTGAATCTTCGGTCTGGCAATAGCGATAATATAATCGATACACGCTTGGTTTGCCAATCAATTGTGTATTGCTGCTGTGGCTATATCGTCATCCATCGATCCTATGAAACAACACCGATGTTGCCTCAGGTCGTCCCCATTAAACGGATGGCGAGGACCGCGAATATTGAGTTAGATGGCAATGCACTAAATTGCTGGTCCATCCTCAGATCTTCCAACTCCCTCGCTATTCTCACCAAACCACCCAATCGCCATTGAACCCTTTATATAGATACACTATTATATGCATCGATCGAATAGAGATGATAATTCTACTCAAGGGATCCCCTATATGCGCTAACAGAGAATAAAATGCTGTTGAAATTGATCCACGAATGCTTTTCTACGTTGCATCTCATTACCATAGTCTTAGCATTATGGAAATTGTACACCTCATCTGGAATGTCAATTTGGAATTCTTCTATGTGAAGTGGGTTGGAATTGTTCGCATGAATTTTAACTAAATTTATCATAAAAGGTTTTGAATTAAGCAACATCACTTTAATTATTTGGCTACACCCAAATATCCTTTATTAAGCCTATTAAAGATAAAAGTGTACACTGCGCAGCGGTAAATTCCATAGAAATCTAGTGCGCAGCCGGAAGGCTAGAGAACCCTACCGCGCATGTAAGATGTAAAAACTTATTACACTCGGTATTAACATTTTCTTTTTCTCTTTTCAGCTGAGGCGCTTCTGAATAACAATAGTGTCTTGGAATTCCGAACACTTCACGTTGGTGGTTATCTTCACTCTGGGGAAGAAATACCACACTTTATTGGTCAACTCCAGCAGGTCTGGTTCAATGGATATTCCTACCTGGAAATAGCTCGAAGTGTTGGTTCGCATCAAAACTCACACCAGGGTGTGACTCCCATCATCCGAGTCACGGGAAAGTTTGGAAAAAGGAACCATCCCGTCCATCATCCTGTTACATTTACGTCTAAACACACTTTCGTTGGCCTACCTGTTCTGAAAGCTTACGTCGAAACAAACATTTATTTTCAGGTAGGTTTACGTAAATTACAGATTCAACACATCCTTAAATGTCAAGAATATTTACTGCGCAGCAATAAGTTCAAGAGAATTCTACTACGCAGCCATGCGTTTCATATAAATCTACTTATACGCATCCCTAAAAGCTACAAAAACCTACAGCGCATGTATGAAAAGTGACATCACGATTCCGTACTCTAAGGCAGGAAATTTAAATCGCAAAAATTTTGTTTTTGTTTTGAAACTACTTTATAAGCAGAATTTATTGGACGAATGCACCTTCCACTTCACTGCGAGTTTTAGGTGAGAGTGTAGAGCCGGAGACGAGTACTGAAAATATACAAGTCTAAAAAATCCCTCTCTCTCTCTCATGATACATACGATATTTTATATAATACGTAAACGCAAGGATATGGCTTTTTCATGTCTTTTAAGTAGATCTTAAATTTTACTCTTGAAGGAAATGGCCATGTGCATTGTATATGTATACCATAAAAATATGACGTTATAGATATATTATAGCCATTACACATCTATGAACCTTTATTTCTTTATTATCGTACTTTTTTGTCCCGATATTAATTTTACGCGATACACGTCCCTCCTTTCCCCCTCCCCCTAATTCAGAATGAATTAGAATCGTTAAAAAAATATGCTTTTTAAGGACTCTATAGCATTGAGGACATGTGATACTTTACCATAAAAATAAATTAATTAAACTAATTATATATTTATAATAATAAATATTTGTAGCTAATAATAAATAATAAAAATGTTTATTATAATGAATGTATAATTGGTTTAACTAATTTGCTCTTATGGCAAAGTATGACATACCCTTAACGGCTGCGGAGTAGATATTTATTGAACTTATAGTTGCGCAGTGGACTTCTATTGAACTTATTGTTGAGCAGTAAACTTCTATAGAACTTAAGGCTGCGCTGTACATTTTTTTAACAAAATAATGCAATGAAATAGTTTAGCTTTGGTTGTGATTAATTTTTTTTAGGTTTTTTTGCCTAGAAAGAAAGAATTTAATGAATATAAATAAAATTGTACTAGTGTATAATTATTTATTTTTAAAAATTGATAAATGCTACAATTTCAAATTAAATTATCCTTCTAACTATTGTCTATAATAACCATCTGAAAGAAATTACGATTAAAGTTAAAGTACCAAAGGCATTTTCTCTGAGAGAGATTATACATACGTTTGAGTTCCTATTTTCATCTTTTATTACAATGTAATCCCATCAAAAGTGAGTCTTGTGCCTTTTTATGTAGGAAATAAAGCGCGAATTTTATAGAAACTGACGTACATTTCAGTTTTAATGGAATCAGAGCTCATAAGATGATATATAAAACTGGTGCAATATTTTCACGCAAAACTCATTATATTATACGATGGTTATTATAGGTTATTAACCTTGACGAGGGTGTTTTTTATTAGTAGTCGTTTATTTTCTATAATCAAATATATTCTTAATTCAAAAATATAATTAACCCTCCCTCTTCAGACATTGTTATTAATTTATCGTTATTATTCATTTTTTCGGTCTTGCAGATTAAGTACACTTTACACAAGAAGATTGAATACTAAATTGCTAGTTATAAAATTAAGTATGCAGACTCACCGTTGTCAAAAGTAAATTAATTATTCTTTAGTTTGTAAATAGATAGGGATCTCGATTAATTACTGCTTTTCGTGATAGGACTAAATTACCTCTTTTTACTCAGTTCTTTATAGACATTTATTTTTTATTATTTTATCGAGTATCTCATAAAGTGTAGATATATAACTCAAAAAATACTTTATATTCCGCTCCTTTCAATTAAATTTTATTGAATTGAATTCAATTCTATTTAATTTTTAAAGTTATAAAATTCTATACTTTGATCGTTCTCACTTTTTCATTCTTTAATAATTGAAACAGAATTTCATTAAATCCCCGAATCAAGAGAAAACGTTAGTTGCAAACACAGAAATTCTCATCTCTCTATAAAATTGAAATGTTTAATTTTATCTCATTAGTGACAATCCCAATTTTAATTGCATGTAGTTTGAATAATAATGGTATAATAATAATAACAAAAATGCTTTGAAGTTACCATATACAAATTCTAATAATAGGAATAATTGAATGCCGCCATTGTATTTATAAATTATTACTGCAAAAGGCAAAGAGAATTATGACGTGACTCGAGAGTTTAAATTACGAAACGCCTCGAGTGAATTGAAGGCGGAGCCTCTAAGTTTTGAACAAGTCTGAAATTCAAGACTTCTTCAATTATTATAGGAAAAGGCTCACCACTTTTTAAGTTTTTTAATATATTTTCCCGATTTTACCAAAACTTCAAGACTATAATATAGATTCGAAGCTGTAAAGCATTTCTATTTCAAATATTCTGTTTAGAAATTTATTTATTATAGCAAGTAATTGATTTATTGATTTATGAAGCTTTATTTAGTTTCTTTTAGTTACGGAAATCAGCGGAATTCAATATAGAATTCAACGAAATTCAATGTAGTTCGCTAAAATTCGATATAATTCATCAGAATTTTATAGAATTTATCAGGATTTAATAGAATTCACCAGAATTCAATGAAACTTGAGGAAAGTGGATTAATAATAATAATAAAAATGTTAATTTCCATTAATCAAATTCTGTAGCATTTAAGGGGCCTCAACATAAATAAGAGGGAATCAGTAGAATTCTATAGAAATACACGAATTTTAAAAGAATTCCATTGATTTTTACGGGTTTTCACTGAATTTCATTGAATATTGAAAAGAAATCATTCAATTAAAAAAAATCAATAGAATCCAACAAATCTCATTATAATTGAATGTATAATTCAACTAATTTAAACTAGCTGATTTAGCTCAAGTTCCTACGTAATTTTCATGCTTTAGAACTTTATTTAAAATAATTTAGTAGGCAAAATGATGTGATAATAAAAAATTGTTGAGAGTTTTCTAAAAATAGTTGAAGAAAAAGCAAAATTCTAACCCAGTTTTAATATTTCAGTTCAAGACTCGAGAACCCAATGGACTCATTCTCTTCAACGCTGGTCGTGAGAGGGATTTCATTGCCGTGGAATTAGTCAATGGCCACATTACCTACGTTTTCGATTTAGGCGATGGACCTGTCAGAATCAGAGACACATCCAAAACAAGACTCAATGACAGCAAATGGCATGCTGTCAGTATAGGTCGACCAGCACCCAAAAGACACACTCTCGCTGTTGATGATCACGTCGCTGCAATAAACAGCCAAGGAAGCAACGAAAATCTCGATCTCGATGGAATTCTCTATATAGGTAGATCACGAATCAAAAGAAAATAGTAAAAACGACAGAATGAAAAAAGAATGAAATGAAAGAACAAAGAAAATAAGACAATAAGAAAAAAAAAGATTAACAACTGCATTTCTGGGTCTCTCGGCACCCATAGTTTTGTTAAAACTCGCAAAGTGGAAATTTACTTCCCTTACGTGTTTCTTACAGAGTTGGAATGCGAACAACTTTATACCTTCTCATTCTTTCTTTTTTTCCCTCGGGATAAGAAATGCGGTGAACAACATTCACTGAGAGAAAAAGAAAATAATTAAGTCCACTGGGAAATTTTGCTAATCAATATTTGAACTTTGATTTTAATTGTACTGCATTACGGATTTTAGGAAATTCTTTTCATTTGTTGCAGATTCGTGATTAACAATTTGTATACTATTTTTTTAGGGTTTGGATGTTTTAAAATACGGAAATCGAATTTTTAATTTAAGCCTGTTGCAGCATTTCACGAAAACATGTAAACAAACACAGGAAAATAGCAAAATCTGTGGAATGCCTTAAAATCCGCCATTGTGTCCACATCTTACCAATACGCTGTGTTTGAGGTCGCAAAAATGATGTGTTTGAAGTGTCGTTTTTTTTATCGACAATCTTTTGGTTGTACGACAGGGACTATCTGCTTATTTTCTGCAAAAAGAAATTTGTTTGGTTAAAAAGTGAACTTTTACAAGTGAGGAGACTCGGGTTGGGGGGTGCGGGTAAACAGTACTTACATTTTGCCAAGTCCCTGTCCGAGCAAAAAAGGCACAAAACTTCACTCCAAGGATGCTTCACTCACTCAGAAAAATTATAGTTACTGACAGGTCCAGTAACTATATTCAAGTAACTAGCACATATGTAGTACGCGATTTCTCAAACTTCTTTTTTTACACGATTTTCGTAAGTGCTCGGGCTTTGAAGTGCATAGCGAGATTCGGAAAATTTTTCTGAGTGAGTGAAACACCCTTGGAGTGAAGTTTTGTGCCTTTTTTGCTCGGACAGGAGCTTGAAAAAATGTAAGTACTGTTTACCCGCACCCCTCAACCCGCGTCTCATCACTTGTGAAAATTCACTTTTTAGCCAAACAAATTTCTTTTTGCAGAAAAAAAGCAGACAGCCCCTGTCGTACAACCTAAAGATTGTCGATAAAAAAAACGACACTTCAAACACATCATTTTTGCGACCTCAAACACCGCGTATTGGTAAGATGTGGACACAATGACGGATTTGAGTAAAGTCTACATTAATTTTTAGTGGTTTGAAAATGCTCTAACACCGTTAAAACTTGGTTCAACGCCCTTGAATTTAAATATTAAGGGCACTGGACTCAAGTGCTATCCTCAAAATTCGATTTCTTCATTTCATTTGCAAATGTTTCGCATTTAAAAATTCGGGAGCAATACTCTCGACAAATTCAAAATTTAGATCCACTTTGCTAAGATTATTCTGTCTCGCATGCTTTGTATTTACAAGGATTACAAATTTGTTTTGCTCCTGCTACATGTAAAGTTCATGAATAAATTAAATTTCAGGAGGAGTGGAGAAGTCGCAATACGTTCAGCTTCCAAAGCACATCGTGAGTAGACATGGATTCGAGGGATGTTTGGCTTCCTTGGATCTCAGTGGAGAAAGTCCCGACCTCATATCTGATGCTGTCGTGCCAAGTTCTTCAGTGGAATCAGGCTGCGATGCAAATGCTAGTTTACATCCTGGCAAAAAGTGCACACATGACGTTTGTGCCAATCATGGCACCTGCGTCCAACAATGGAACAGTTACACCTGCGACTGTGACATGACCAGTTTTTCAGGTCCACATTGCAGCGATGGTGGGTTTTATTTTTGATTATTTAAGGGTGTTAAACCCAAATACAATCTTAAAAATCCTATCTCTTTATTTTACTTAATAATTATTATAATTAAGTATTTTTTCTCTCTCTAGTGGTACTTATTTTTCAAATAAAAGTATGCGTACAGAGCGAAGAAATGCCTAGTTTTAATACTTTTGTCGTAAAATGAAACATTTGGATTTTAAAGCAAGATTCAAAATTCCTCGTTTTACGCAAATATTATTGAACTTAAACATCTTTTCGCTCTATAAGCATATTTTTAATGCAAAAAATAGTACGTATACAGAGCGAAAAGATATCAAATTTTAATAATTGTTGAGTAAAATAGAGAAAAAAATGTTTGCTACGGTTTTCTAGTTGAAGATTCCTATTACCGACATTTACCAACACCTGGAACAGGTAAATGTCGATAAGAGGAATCTGTATCCTAAAGCAATTCTGAAAATAATAAAAAGCGATGTACCACACATCGATAAGACAGGAATTTATAAGTGGTACATGGCCTTAAGATTTCTTTTGATAAAAAATACACAAATCTAATTAATTTCTTTTTCTTTAGAATCTGTGGCTTATGAATTTGGAGCTGGAGGAGGAATCATCACCTATACTTTTCCACCAGAACGTAGGCCGGAAATGCAAAGAGATACAGTTGCAATGGGATTTGTCACTGGACTCAGCGACGCAGTTTTGGTCCGGATAGAATCTGCAACTAGCAACGATTACCTCGAAATTGAAATCGTAAATAGATTTAGAGATTTCAAACTTCAAATCGTGTTGGATCTAAATTCTTAGCTCAAAATTAAATCTCTTTGTTTTATTCAACAATTATTAGAATTTTAAATATTTTGATCTTTAATAGTCTGCATATGTACTCAGTACTCTTTCTTCAATGAGAGATGAATCTCCAGAGCGACAAAATGTTTAGTTTTAATATTTTCTCCATAAAAGGAAGCATTCGGACTTGATCCTCAAATTTCATTCTTTCATTTTATATTGAAAATACTAAGCTGTTAAAATTATACATTTTTTCGCTCTACACGCATACTTTTATTTAAAATATGAAAAACACTATAGAGTGAAAAAGGTATTTATTTATAATATTTGTCAATTAAAATGTAGAATACAAATTTTTTAGGTAGAAACCGAGGCAGACACTTGAATCCAATATTATAAAGAAAATATTTTCTGCAAAGTGTATAAACAACTCTAAAGACTGAAAAGCTTAGGGTTTCAAAAATTAAATTTCAAGAAAGTGGATACCGATTTTTTCCACTCGAAATCAATTTCACTCATTCAGAATTATTAATCGATTAAATGTAATGATTTTAAAAGTGGAAGCTTTTTCAATGTCAAAGATTCCGAATTCGAATTAATTTTAGAAATATTTTTACACTTTAAAAAAGAATTCACTGCACAAAAACATTTAGCAATAGATTAATTAACATTATATTGAACTAAGAAAGATCACTTCACTAGAAAGAATTTAATTAATTTCAGGTCGAAGGAAATGTTTTTGCTGTTTACAACATGGGAACAAACGACCATCCACTTGGAGAAGTAGGAATCAAAGTTAATGACAACCAATATCACGTTATCAGATTCACAAGAAGTGGAGCGAATAGCACTCTGCAAGTCGATGATTATAATCTCCAGTCCAATCATCCGTCCGGTGAGTCCTAATTCATTTTTGTTAATTTAATTAATTATTCCTCGATGTTAAAGGATTCAAACTACAAAAACTAGCGAGAACATCACTTGAATATTATTCTGATAAAAAATTTAATTGAAGAGCCAAGAACAGTAAAATTCAGTGAAATCTTTTATTCGTTGAAAACAAATGAATAATTAGAAATTTTTTTCAAAAGCTTATAATTTCAAATTTTGGATTAAAAATTAATTTGATAATTTTACAAATTTAACATTTCAAATCAAACTTACTCAAAATAAAACGATATCAGAATTGGTATTCTGAGCATAAAATAAATAATTCAACCTCGGGAAAACAACTTATTTGATGTAACTTAACTGTTCACTGACTTTATATTAAACTCTATTAAACTCTCTATAAAAAACTTAATAATACTCGAGAGTTTGGATAACGATCCGTTCTCTGAGAGAGTGAAACTCGAACTGACTCAAAGACTCAAACTGACTGTCCCTTCGTCGAGATTTAATTCAAGCCTCGGCTTTAAGAATACGAGAACCAGAACCAGAACCGTGAGAAAATTCTCCCATTGGATGTAACTTGGGTCCCACGATCCGAGATGAATTTTCATTGGTCGGAAGTGTGAGAATTATTCGAGGGATTTCTGTTTAAAAGTAAAAGGCAAATCGCTGCAAAAGAGATAAATTACAAATCATTTTCCCTCTTAGCTAATACAATAATAATTATTATTCAAATATAATATAGGATATAAAATTATACATATAGTCAGATATAAACTTAAAACGATAAAATTTATTTAAAAACAGCGGTTTTTCGAACTAATTAACGAATGCTTTTAATTTTTAGTAGTTTCAAAAATAAAATATTGAATCAATTTTGTAAAAAATCTTGACTAAAATAATTTTCAAAAAATTTATGGGGTAGATTTTTTTCTGTAGGCATATGATACTAAATTTGTATATCTGCTTAACCTCCTCTGAGATTTTGAGAGGTTTGGGATTGAAACTCAATTCCAGTTTGAAATTAAAACGACAAACATGCCAGATGGCCCAGGTCAGAAATACTGGGACCCACGAAAATTCCTTGAGAAAAATACCTTTTCCACTATTCTGCTTTCCTGATTTTAGAAAGCGAGATAATTGATTTTTTTTAGAAATTTTAAAAAAGCCTTACTATTCAAAGCACGTGCTCAAGGACCTGTAAATCCATAAATAACTCTCGTTACATTTCACAATGTAGTAACTGACAACTGACTAATAGAAGCCACTATAACATGAAGATTTTGAATTCTAAAGCCTGGAGAAAAAAAAGATACTTTCATTTCTCTCCTAGTTCCCTGATTTTTAAAACGGAGATAATTGGATTTTTAGCTGTTTTTTTTTTTTTTTTTTTTTGAGTCTCTGGATTCTCATAAATTGCAACTGACAGGGGCTCGAATTTCATTCTATTTCTATACCTACATTTTAAATTCAAATACAGAATTAATTCACATCTATATATATTATAAAGGCATACAAATTACTTTCGGTGTAAAACTATTTGAATTTTAGAATTATACTTTATTTGGATGACTGAACATTTTGTACAATATAAAAAAATGTAAAAAAAAATTAATAGAAAGAGTAAAATACGATTTTTCATTAGGTATAATTACTTTTTTTTTTACAAAATAATTTTGAAAAGAATTAGGAAAAAATGATTTTTTGAGGTAAATTTTACTTTATAAATAATTGATCACTTTAAAATCTGAAAAATGTTAAATATATAATAAAAGGTGATCAATTTGAGTATTTTCAAAATTTATGTTCAAATTGTTTAAATAATTTCTTATTGCTGATATTTATGTTTTCATTAGGAAATACTAGAAAATCTTTTTTATATTTTATTGAAGCCTTTTCATCTCGTTTTTCATAATTTTATTAAAATCTTAAAAGTGTCTGCTTAGGTAGATAAATGTTGTAAGGGCTTTTCGTTCGATCTCCAAAGTTAAGCAGTACTTAGCTCAGTAATACTCAGATCTATGGTCGCTGTATTAAACAAAATCAATATTCCAACTTAATAAAATGTTACTTCAGTTCACGTTCATTAAAATTCAATTTTTTATTATAATTAATCTTTTATTTTTTGATTTATTATTTTTAATTTTCATAAAACGTTATTTATTTTAAGAAGAATTTTATTTTATCCATAATTATTGATCAGTTTAAAAAATGTATTTATTTATATTTTTAATTATAGAAATATAAACAGTTTTTAAAAAAACAATTTCTAAATTTTCCTACTATCCTGAGGAAAATAATTTTTGGGGACTTGATTTTCCATGTTGCACAGATTTTTTTATGGGGTTTCTACACTTCTGTTCTGAAAAAGAAATGAATCCTAAATCTTTACGTGCGAAATTCGGAAAAATGCAATTTCTCAAGTGTCCTACTTTCCTAGGAAAAATTTTCGTCAAGAAGGACTCGAGAGCCACCTCCTACACATTTACTATGAATCTATGGGGTTTTGCGAAACTTAGTCTCAGGGAAATATAATCCTAAAATCGGATCATGAAAAATTCCGAAAAATTGAATTTCTAAATTGCCTGCTATCCTGGGAAAAATAGTAAAAATGGAGTCGTGTTTCCATGGGTTGAGATTTCCCAGGAATCTATGATCCTATAGGGTCTCTCTCTTATTATTCTATTTATATAAAATATACATAAATTTTCGAAATTGTAATTTCTAAAATGTCCTATTTTCCTAGGAAAAATTATCGTCAAGAAGGACTCGAGAGTCACCTCCTACACACTTTCTTTAAATCTATGGGGTGTCTCGACTTCTGTCGGAAAAAGAAATCTATAGCTTCTTGTTTTTCCTAGTATCCTGGGAAAATCTTCTTCATGAATAACTGGAAAACTTCCTTCCAAACATTTCCTATAAATCTATGGGGTTCTACATAATTTATTCCAGCAAAATAAAATTCTAAAATCTGACTATGCCATATTTTGAAAAATTTTACTTGTAATAATTTACAAGTAAAATTTTACTGCTCTCGATGGAAAAACGAAATGGAGTCGGAAAAAAAGTTTCCATGGATAAGAGCTTATCCATAATCCTATGGGGTTTATCTATTTTTTTTATGTAAATGTAAATAAATTTTTTAAATAGTTGTTTCTAAAATCTTCTACTGTTCTGGTAAATATCGTCTTTAAGAAGGACTCTATTTCCCACGGTACACAAATTTTTTATAAATTTATGGTGATTCTCTTTTATTCAGAAAAGGTATCACTGACCTGAGAAACTCGGAAAAAATTTACCTTCTAAATTGTCCTGTTATCCTAGGAAAAGCATCGATTAAATATTGAGTCACGATTGTGTCAAGTTTGAGGGACAGTTCCACCAACGTCGGTTAAATCATTGGTTAACTAATGGCGGGAAAAAGTTAACGCCATAAGTAATTGTCAAGATTCCATCAGGGTTACATATCTTTCGTGAATCTATGAGATTTCTCGGTTTCTGTCAGAAAAAGAAATCTAATCCTTAATTTTAACCTGAGAAATTGGGAACAGTGTAGCTTCTTGTCTCTCTTACTACCTGGGAAAATTTTCTTCAAGAAGAATTCGAAAAACAACCTCCTCCACATTTCCTATTAATCTAATATGTGGCTCTGCGAAATTTATTCCAGGGAAATATAATCCTAAAATCTGTCAATGCGAAATTCTCAAAAATTTGACTTGTAAATTGTCCTGTTATCCTGAGAAAAAAATGGAAATGAAGACGAATTTTCATGGGAAGACGATTACCCATGAATCTATGATCCTATGAGGTTTATCTATTTCCATTTCTGTTAATATAAATAAATCTTCGAAATTGAAATTTCTAAAATGTTTTACTATTCTGGTAAAAATCATCTTTAAGCAGAACTCGAATTCCTACGTTATACAGATTTTCTACAGATCTATGGGGATTCTATTCCATTCAGAAAAGGAACTATTGACCTGGAAATTCTGAAAACGCTAACTTCTAAATTGTCCTGCTATCCTAGGACAAAAATCCTTGAGTACAAACAGGCTCAGTTTTTCATAGGGTGGAGATTTCCCTAGGGTTTCTCTATTTCTATTTATAGAAGTATGTATAAAAAAATTTAGAAAGACTTAACTTCTAAATTGTCCTACTATCCTAGGAAACTCGTTTTGAAATAAAAAGAGATCGATTTTCACAAGCTGTTCTTTTTCTATGTTTCTATGCCTATAGCTATGGGGTTCCTAGTTAAATCTACTGGGTTCATAGTTTTGCTTATAGAAATATAAAAAATGTTAGACAAATTTTATTTCTAATTTGTCCTACTATCCTGGGAAAATCGTCCTTCATGGTCCTGCAACCACTGGTGCAGGTTTTCTATAAATCTATACATCTATGGAGTTTCTTGACTTGTATACAGAAAACGGAATATAATCCTAAATCTTGACCTGAGAAATTCGGGAAAATCTAACTTCTAAACTGTCTTGTTACCCTAGGAAAAATAGCCTTGAATGGAAGGGCGAGATTTCCCACGGTAAGAAATTTTCTATGAAACTATAGGTCTCTCTGCTATAGGATTTCTCTTCATTTCAGAAAATAAAATGTTTTCTCGAGAAATTCAGAAAAAAATAGCTTCTAAATTGTCCTGTTATCCTGGAAAAAATAGCCTTGAAAATAGACACACAATTTTCCGCAAGATAGTGGTTTCCCATGTATCTATGTTCCTATGGTGTCTCACTAACTACTTCTATTTATAAAAATGAGAGAATAATCTTAACAATGAAAATATTTAACTTTTCAATTGTCGTGCTATCCTGAGAGAAAAGCCTTGAATCTTTAGATAAGGCAACGATTTTTCATGAGAAGAGACATATGTCTATGTCTATGCTATCTATGCTCTATGGGGTTTCTAGAGTCCCATGAATTGAGAGATGCTGAAAAATGTTTTTAAATTGTAATTATTTATTTAATATTTTTAAATTGTTGTGTTATCCTGTGAAGAAAACCTTCGATGAGGGTTCAATTTCTTATTGAAAAAATGACATCCATGGGGTTTCAACTTTTTTTTATGGAGTTTAGAATTTGGGGGATAAAACTTTAAGAGGAAATTCAGAGCCCTAATTTTTTAAATAGTCCTCTGAATAGTCCTGTGATCCTAGGAGAAGATCCTTGGAAAGGGTGCGGTTTTTTAAAATGGAAGTTCCTATCGGAAAAACTCCTCTGATATTATGGTGCCCCCAGTGTCTCTATTGCAAAGGGGAATTCAAATTTATAATTTGAATTCTTATCTATAATTTATAGATACATGGAAAACCACTATCTTACGGAAAATTGTGTCTCTTTTCAAGGAAAATTTATAGAAATACTGCACTATAAATCTATACATCTATGGAGTTTCTTGACTTGTATACAGAAAACGGAGTATAATCCTAAATCTTGACCTGAGAAATGCGGGAAAATCTAACTTCTAAACTGTCCTGTTACCCTAGGAAAAATAGCCTTGAATGGAAGGGCGAGATTTCCCACGGTAAGAAATTTTCTATGAAGCTATAGGTCTCTCTGCTATAGGATTTCTCTTCATTTCCGAAAATAAAATGTTTTCTCGAGAAATTCAGAAAAAAATAGTTTCTAAATTGTCCTGTTATCCTGGAAAAAATAGCCTTGAAAAGAGACACACAATTTTCCGCAAGATAATGGTTTTCCATGTATCTATGTTCCTATGGTGTCTCACTAACTACTTCTATTTATAAAAATGTGCCCCAGTGTCTCTTTGGGATTTTTCGGCTCCCACCACTATCCCCTCTGGGAACAACACATGCAAAGGTACTGTAAGGTAGCGTGTCGGTGAGAAAGCCTTTACATAGTTTACATGTATTGCTCCCAGAGGGGTTAGTGGTAGGGGCCGAAAAATCCCAAGGAGACAATGGGGCACCATAATATCAGAGGAGTATTTCCGATAGAAAAGTCCCCTTTCCTTTTCCTAATGCTAGCCCCAACACCAAGAAATTATGGGGCGTATAATCCTATTTTTCTTATCCTGATTTACCTGCAACTGTACTTGTTATTTGTGTTAGAATGGCATTTCTTCAAGACCTTACTTTTATTTCGAGGATCCAACTTAAAATTATTTCTTCTTCTTCTGCTTTCCTAGTTCAAAAGTCACACTTTAATGAATTTGTTTAGGTACATTAGGATCGGAAGAATAGGATCATACACCCCCATAATAGAAATCTAAGAATGAATGGCATTCTTGTGGTCAGGGCTAATTTGCTTTGTAAACATCTGGAAAAGGGAACCATAATATCGAAGGAGTTTTTCTGAAACTTCCATTTTGGAAAACCGGATCCTTACCAAGGATTTTCACCTAGGATAGCAGAACTATTTAAATGATACAAATATCTCTTCCTAGAAATTGTTATCGCAGTGTTTATTTTCAAGAGATTAGATCTTCAGATTTTTCTGAACAGTAATCTGTTATCAGAACATTTATCTAATCTTTGAACTGTTATCTCAAAATGTATCTGGTGTTTTGTCTATTATTAGAATGTTTATTTATTATCTGAACAATTGATTGAAAGTTTTGTTTCTATTAATAAAAAATTCAATAATCTAATCTCTTAAAAATATAAACACTTCGATACCGATTTCTAGGAAGAGATATTGAAATTTGAAAGTTTAATTTTCAAGTGTAAAGAAAATTTGTATGATCTAAATAGTTCTGCTATCCTAGAAGAAATATCCTTGGTAAGGATCTAGTTTTCCAAAGTGGAAGTTTCTAGGAAAACTCCTCCGATATTATAGTTCCCTTTTCCAGATTTTTTCAAAACAAATTAGCCCTGACCACAAGAATGCCATTCATTCTGAGATTTCCATTATGGAGGCGTATAATCCTATTTTTCCGATTCTAATGGACCTAAACAAATTCAATAAAGTGTGATTTTTGAACTAGGAAATCAGAAGAAGAAGAAATAATTTTAAGTTGGATCCTCGAAATAAAAGTAAGGTCTTGAAGAAATGCCATTCTAACACAAATAACAAATACAGTTTCAGGTAAATCAGGATAGGTAAAATAAGATTATACGCCCCATAATTTCTTGAATTTCTTGAACTTCGTTAATTATCTAAAGTGTTGTCTGTTATCTTAAGATTTTATTAAACAGTAATCGATCTTTGAATCTTTGAACTGTTATCTCAAAATGTATCTGGTTTATTTGTTACTGAACAATTGATTTAAAGTTTTGTTCCTATTAATCAAAAATTAAATAATCTAATTTCTTGAAAATAAACACTTCAATAAAGATTTCTAGAGAGATATTGAACATCTAATTTTCAAATGTAAAGAAAATTTTTGTCATCTAAATAGTTCTGCTACCCTAGGAAAAAATCCTTGGTAAGGATCCGCTTTTCCAAAATGGAAGTTTCTAGGAAAACTCCTCCGATATTATAGTTCCCTTTGCAAGGTGTTTTCAAAATAAATTAGCCATGACCACAAGCATATCATTCATTCACAGATTTCCATTATGGAGGCGTTAATCCTACTTTTGCGATCCTATTTAGATAGAGAAATAAAAACTAATTTTCCAAAGTAAGGACAATTTTTATCATCTAAAACTAAATACTTCTGCTATCCTAGGAGATCACTAGTAAGGATCCGGTTTTCCAAATTGGAAGTTTTCGAAAAACTCCTCCGATATTATGGTTCCCTTTTCCAGATATTTCCAAAGTGCATTAACCCCAACCACAAGAATGCCATTCTTTCCAATTTTCTATTATATAGATACGTATATTCCTATTTTTCCCCCGGTTTTCGAACGGAAATCTTTAATTTGATCTTTTCCCTATAGAATGCGTTCGTACATTTCTGAAGTTTTTGCACATTTAAAAAAATAAGAATACAAACAGTAATAATTAAAATATAAAGCTTGTAATATTTATACTAATAATATAATAATATTAATATTTGTACTGGACCTTATACACCTTTTTTTCCCTGCACTTGAATTAAATTATAAATTTTATATTTTCTCATTGGTTTTATTATTGAAAAATTTACTTTTTTTTTATTTAAATAGTGATTGAATCAAAACCTTAAGGCTGTGACGTCAGGCTTTTTCAAGAAATGAACCTCCATAGCCTTTCTGAATTCCCTGTACCAAAAACGACGATAATTGGCGTGGCCATTACTCAAGCCTTGTAACCAGCATTTCTGAAGAACTCTCCAGGGATAATTAAGTGTCGACGGGGGGTTGGTTTTAAAGACCCTCGAGAAGATCACCAACTGGATTTATCACCAACTCTCTAGTCTGGGAGACCCGTATAGTCCGTATAGAAATAGACTATTATCATAATAAGGTTTCTACCTGCTCTCTTCAAGGATCAGCTCAAAATGCCATTCCACCAGGTGCAAATATGTACCTGGAAGATTCAGAACTTCTAAATTCAAATTTCTAAGCCTCTTCGGACAAATTTTTCTAACCTCCTTCCATCTTCTACTTTCCTGTCTTCTGTCACACAGTTCTGTCTTTTTTTATCCTCTCTATTAAAAGGGTTATGACCTCACTTTCAAAATCTGTCGAGGTTTCACTCAAAATCTGACGATACGTAGTACTTGTAATTTTCCCGAACAAAAATTATGGATAAAAATTAAAAATATAATATTAAAAATAATTTTTTAACGTTACTTATTTGCTGAATAATTTATTCATTTTTTTGTACCATAATTTCTTAATTTGTGATGGGATTTATTTAATTTTGTTTTCAAAATTATCACCCAAAACGAGACTTTAAAATTTGAACCCACAAGATTTTTCATCCTTTCAATTTTCTGTTTCCCTGGTATCCTTTGACCTTATTTTTCTTTTCTTCCTATAACGGGTTATTGAACCTTTGGAAGTATTCAAACCAGGGGCGATTCTACATGGGATGATAATTGAGCCTCTCTCCAGAATAAAAAAAAAAGTTTAAAGTTATTTTTGCCACTAAAATCGAGACAAAAATTTATTTGAAATCAATTTATCATTTTATCTATTGATTTATTTTGCATTAGGCAGAATTTAATTATTTATATTCTATTTTTTATTTAATTTAAATATTTTTTCAGTATTGGAAGTTAAAAATTACTTACAACTTGACGAATTGAATTACTTAAAAACTGAATTTACTTGGAATATACTTATTATATTATTATATTTGCATTTTCAAAGAAATTTTGGTGAGGATGATTTTCTGAAATACTTCCTAGGTATTTCTAAAATCCTAGTAGGAACTAAGACGTTAATCCGCCTCATTAAATAGACTTCAATAGGAGATAGAATGACACCATAAACTCGACTGCTCTCTTGAAACTGCCATATATATATATAAATCAAAATAAGACCAACTCAGGTCTCAAGAGGGTATCCAGCGTGGTATCCAGTATCCCTTCACCATTGAAAACTCCTACTGATCATATTATCCTGTCAATTTAAAGCTGATGTTTTTATACACGAGTTCCCCATACACATTTCCAAATTGGAAGTTTCAGGAAAACTCCTTCGATATTATGGTTCCCTTTTCTAGGTGTTTCCAAAATAAATTAGCCATGACCACAAGAATATCATTCATTCTCAGATTTCCATTATGGGGGCGTCTAATCCTATTTTTCCGATCCTAATTCACCTGGAGCTGTGCTTAGCTTTTACTTTAACGGTACAACTCAAAACAAATTTCTTCTTCTTCTTCTTCTTCTTCTTCTTCTTCTTCTTCTTCTTCTTCTTCTTCTTCTGTTCTCCTATTTCAAAAGTCATTAAAATATATAATTTAATTAAAGGAACTACATTGTTATCTTAAGACTTTTCTGAACTGTAATCTGTAATCTAAACATTTATCTAATCTTTGAACTGATATCTCAAAATTTATGTGCTGTTTTGTCCATTATCATAACGTTTATTTGATATCTGAACAATTGATTTAAAGTTAAACAATTATCTGAATTTTTATTCCTTATCCTAATACAATTTTAATCTTAAAATCCTCCCTTTCATATAAAAAAATCCCATAATAAACACTAAAACTATATTTTAAACAATTAAAAATAACTTTATATATAATATGTTAATATTAAAAAAAATTTTATTCTTAAACTTAACAATTGATTCTTACACATTTATAAAAATTTCTAATCTTAATAACATTCTAATTTCTTTTGCCAGGAAAGAAACGAATTATAAAGCTTCGTGAATTGAATTTAAATTCAACCTCTCTGAATTGAATTTGAAACCTGTTCTCGAATGACGGTAAAATAAGTTCCCTGGCAAAATCTGAATGGATGAGAAATATTAAAAATCGCTAAGTGCATTCAAGTCAGTGGTAGCGTCCCACAATTTCCCCCGGGGTGAATCTAATTTGATTTAATTAGAATACATTTGCCTGTTTAAAAGTTCATAGCTCTACTTCAGTATATGAGCCTGGTAGCTAAATTTATCAAATTATGCGTAGGCTCTGGCTGCCTGTGGGACCAGATGGCCAGACTGCATGCGTACATTCAAGAGCCATCCTTCTTCACTTCTTTCGTCTTTTGTGGGCGTGGAGGGTCCGGTCCCTGAAATTTTAAGGGTGGGTGGAACCCAAGAAAAGTACTTCTCATACTTTCTGGGACCCTGATCCTTAAATAGGACAACTTTTCTTAAATTCTTAAAACCCTTTCTTTTCTCAGGTATGTACGTATTTTTCTACCTGAATCCCTAAGTTGGGCCCTTTGAACCTGAAATATTCAAATTTGGGCCTTAGCCCTTGGATATGGCCCAGAAACAAAAGAATAATCCAATAATTAATTCAAATCTACAATTTTGTGTCAGGAGCTAGTAGCTTAAATTCCTATTAACTAATTGTCAAAGTTTCATCTCTCTAACATATTTGGAACACACTCCAATTCAACTCCTAACATAAAAAATATGAAAATAGTGAAAATAAACTAGCTTTAGAAAAAAACATTTTTTTATTGGTAATTACAGTTTCTGATGTCAAAACAAACACAAGAAAGTTTCACCCCCCGAAGACATCTAGTACACATATCAAATCAACTCCTAAGATTAAAGAGCTGAGTAAACATACACTAATTTAAAAACTCAACATTTTATCCTTCATATTGACGAAATTGATCGCAACAGCACACAAAAAAATTCTCATACCTCGTATACATGTGGAACTCATCCTAATTCAACCCCCAACAAACAAAAATTTATTAAAAATACACTAATTATAAGTAGAGGAAGGAAATTTTATACATCTCTTTTATACATGCTCTTTTGACATCAATTTCAGTCATTAGCAGCGAGAAAAATTCGAGTTTTCGAATTAATGTGTTAAGAAAAAAAATTTGAAAATTTTGCCGTTAAATTGAGGTGGGTTTCCACTTGTTACACAGTGCTAACACTTTTCTCATAAATTCCGCCAAATTAGTCTCAGCATAATATAGTTTGTATCCTTTTATTAATTTTATTAGAAAAAACACTTCCCTCTTTTTCCAAAAATTAGCTATTCTGAAAAAAGTTATCCAAACTTGTCAGGGGGCAGGGGTCAAAACTACAATATGAGAGGGAGCTGTATAAAAAATTTCAAAAAGCATAATTTTGTTATGGGTCCCAAAGAAAATTATAAAATTGAATTCTTTAATTCTTTAAAAAATATTTAAAGAAAGTACGTAGTTTCTGAGACTCCTGTGATCCTGGTCGCTCTAAATTTGAAGAGAAACTGAAACCCACATCTGCTGTAAGGGTCGGATGGAACCGACGTCGATCCAAGGAATTCTTTTTATTATATAACTTGCCAGCTTGCTACCACCCTCCCTTTCTCCTTCTCACTCTCATTCCTCTCACAGAAAATTCTGATCGAAATTCCTCTTCGTGCTTTCTACTTCTCTGCTTCATATGTGAAGGGTAACGTGACCCCAAGCCACATGTTCTCACGCGTGCCACATGTCGGCCTCCCAGGTCGAAGACCGCAGAGACTTCAGTATAAAAAAAATTACTCCTCATTTCTCAGTCTCACACTCTCAGTTACCATGAATTTCCTCCTATTCTCAAATATTCAAATATCGAAAAACAGAATTGAAGTTAAAAACGAAGTTTTCAGTCTTCCTGAAATTCCGTACGAATAAGCGATTAATAGCCGAAAGAAATTTTACCATGAAAGAAATTAGAAGATATTTTCCTTGATGAAATTTCCTTGTTTATATTTTCCTTGCCCCTTTTTCCAACAATAAGATTTACGCTAATTACCCTTTTGTGTTATATGGAAATTCTGGACGAGTGGACAAAGCCAAGACAAAAATAGTATACGATAGAATTTTTTATTTTCTTGTTTTAAGAAAATGAGACTATATATATATATAAATATCTATGGTTGTGGGTAGATATTGATCCAACCCCTTCAGCCAGCCAATAGGGTGGAGGAGTGCCACTTGGACGAGCTCTTGCTCCTGATGAAGCTCTGATATGAAAGGTCATGTTGAAGGCCTTTTTTCACCTATCAACGATCAATGTTTGCTTCAAAAAATACAGAGAAGGGGTGAAGGTTAACCCTTGTTTTCAGACCATTCGTAAAACTACTTCCTTCCTTACATAGTCTCCCCCTATTTCGCATTCAAAGAGATATCCTTCATCCACTTATGATCCCCATTCCAATAAAATTCAAACAAAAAAAAAAATAGGAAAAAATTTAATTTAGTGTTACAAACGTACAAAAGTATTGTAAAAAGTACTACACAAATGTACTACGCAAAAATACTGCACAAAAGTACTAGACAGAAATACTATACTAATAAATTAGCACACAAAAGTATAATACAAAAATACCATACAAAAATATTTTGCAAAATTACTAGACAAAAGTAATATACAAGAGTACCAAATATACAAAAATCTTTACAAAATTACTACATAAAAGTAATATACATAAGTAACAAACCAAAAATACTTTTTTATAATAAAATAAATACTATAATACAATAAAATATATAATAACGATAATAAAATAAGCATATGTAATAAAATACTATATAAAAGCAGATAAAAGTAATGCAAAAATGTACAGTATAAAAGTGCCTAATGTAAAAATGTATAGCGATAGAAAAATACAAAATTACTATTACTGGTAAAATATTTATTTTAAAAATATTACTCAACATTTTAATATTAGAAATCCCGAAGTTTTTAATTTTTTAATAAAATTATAAATGATGAAATTTCTTAAGTTATTAAATAAGATATTTTTCAAGATTGAACCTTTTTGGGACTTGGGTCTCAGGTCAAATATACAGGTAAATACTAATAAAGTAGTAAATTAAATACGCTTCGACTACCTGGGCCTCCTCAAATTTTCAAGAAGCTCCTTCGAATTTATATTTTCCTGGGACATTTTTAGAGTAGCCGTATCGAATTGAAACCCTTTGGCTTTAACCCCATCCTTTCAATATTTCTTAATTTTATTAAAACCATTCAATATCGAAATTTACATAATTTGTACACTTACAAGAAAAATGACTTTCCGATGAAATATTTAAGAAATCTGAATATCATATTTGAAATTAACTCGGAAATTAATTTTCCTAATATTAAAAATTTTTAAATAATGAATAAACTATGAAAATAAAATCAATACCTAAAAATGTAAAAATATTTACAATGATATTTTATAGTTGAAAGGATATTAAACCTAAAACTAACATTTAATAATAAATGCGAAAAACAAAGATTTGCATTTTGATTAAATTAATTTAAATTTAAAAAATCATTTGGTAAATATTTATAATTTATAACCTTCAGTTTCTTAAAAATAATAGAGAGGCTAGAAATTTGTGGAACGGAATTTGTGGAACTTTCTAATCTATTCTGTTTTCCTGATTCAAATTCGACTTATCGTAACAGATTCATGCCTTCGTTTTTGTAACCTAGATTGACACTAAATAAATTTGACTAAGATTTTATTAAATTGGGGACTGTTTAATGATAATAATCAAGTTTCTTAATGTTAATAATGTTTATCTAGAGTTTAGTGACATTTGTATATCTTCATTTTAAATTTTAATATTATTTCTTCCAAGTTCTAAATTCCTAATGCTTCTATCACGCTTTGATCGAAAATTTCACGCTAGATCTTTAAAATTTTCTCCCCAGGTGGCATTTCTTCAAGACCTTACTTTTATTTTGAGGATCCATCTCAAGACAAATTTCTTCTTCTTCTTATGCTTTCCTAGTTCAAAAGTCACACTTTAAGATCAAATTCAAGTAAATTTGACCTCAAAAAATTTTTTTATGTCATTAGTATTTATAATAAGTATTCAAGAATAATAAAATTATTTATTATTAATTTTTTTCTTGTAATGAGCAGGTCAAATCCGATTATTATAAGTTATAATAAATAATTGATTAAAAATTATTTTAGATAAGATTATTTTTTACATAATTATTTTTTTATATTTTTATTATTGTTTATAAACTATTAATTACTTATCTGTTAGATAAATTTTGACGTATTTAATAACAATGTTAAAATATTGAAATTTGAAAGAGGTGAATTTCTATTTTATAAAGCAGAAGAAAAAATATTTAGTCTTGTCAAAACTATATAATTATTAATAACAATTCGATTGTTTTTATTAAACCTTATACAAAGATTGAAGTGCAAGAATTTAATAAGTCTTGATTGGTCACAATAACTCTCAAGGGTGCATGTTATCCTAATACTTTTCTCTACCGAGATTTTCCTAAAATGGATCTCGCAGCATCCGGTTCAGCATCTCCAATCAGAATTTTAATACATAATTTGTTTCCTTCTAAAAGTTAATTGTTTTATTAAATAACGAACTTTTAATAATTTGTTAGTCTCTTTTCCACTCGACAATTTTTTTCTTAAGAGAGACAAATTTATTCCATAAAAATCGTTGAAGATATTTTTCCTCACAAGTGTCAACCTACAAGACCAATTTGTGCCTTATATGAGCAGGCACTTTCTGCTATTAATAAAAAGAATTAATAACGAAATTTTCAGAAATAATCCTCAACTTTTATCCAAACCAGCAACCTTTTCTTCAAAATGCTTCTCAAATTACAATTGCTCTCATTCACATCCTTACAAGATCAGCTTAAAATTTTCGATCTGCAATCATCAAATAAGTTATCATAACTAACTATCATCATCATTGCAGGTTTGTTAATTAGGATATTCAATTTCTCTGGATGGGGGCAGGTTCTTGATCGTGGGACCGAAAGCTTGTTGAAGTCGACTGCTTTCCTAGTAACCCTGAGAAGAAATTGAGCCTCGTCGAAGCTTCGTTCTCACGCCTCGTCCTCAAGTTCCCATAAAGGCTGTATCGAGCCTTGACTTGATCCTCAAAAAAATTCCAGAGGCTCCATGAGGCCATCATAAACTCCATACGAAGGCTAGAGATTCTTCCAAGAATTCCAACGACCTTAGCCACAGATTTTCCACCGAAGATCTCCCAGACCGTCAAATTCAAAGCAAAGATTCGAGGCTCGTCAAATACTTAAATCTGTTAAATATCTTACAGACTTACAAGCTCAGAATTCAAGGAATCCCTGGTAGGGGTCGTAAAGTAGAAATTATTGTTGGCCAGGTCAGATTTCGTGGTTCTATATGCCAGCAGCCACATCCTCCAAGACCAGATATTAGCCAGATTCGGCATTAGGTATTCCAGCATCCAACCGAGTTCAAAGGTCTGGCAGGGCTGAAAAAAAGAAAGACCCAACCTCCCACGACCCCTCGAAGACGATCTTTACTCCTCGAGGCAAGCGTGAGAACAAACGTTGCCCACGGTCAAATTTACACCATTGGGTATTAGGACCCCAGGTCATGATAGGAACTCTTCCAAGTTCGAAGCGCCATTTTTCTTTCTGAGGGTCTCATGCCCGATTGGGTCCCAAGTTAAAAAAATTGGATTAAGCAGGCAGCGCGTGTCTACAAATAATAGAGTTTTGTAGCTATTTAAATGTGAAAGGAGCAATATAAGGCAAAGAGGATAAACTAAAGAAACATAAGTCCCAAAGTATAAGATCTAAAAACATATGCCCGAAAAACCAGTCCAAGAAATATGTAAAGTCGACAATTTTACAAAATCAGTCCGAAAGATTTAGGGTCCATAATAAATTCAAAAATCAAATCCCAGAAATATAAAATTCATCAACACAAGGTGCATGAATAAAGTGAAAAATCATAAGGTCCAAAACCTAAAAATAAATCCACAAGCAAAACAAACTTGCGATAAACAGAAGAGTCAAAAATTCATAAGGCCCAAAATGGTGCAAAGTCAAAAAAGACTAAAATTCATAAGATCTATTAGACCGAAAATTATGTCAAAAATATTAAATTCAAAAAATTGTATAAGATCTAAAACCATAAGGCCAAAAAATAAGTCCCAAAAATATGAAACTTGGCAATATAAGGCTCAAAAAAATTAAGGCCCAAAATAATGATCAAGAACCACACGTGACCAAAAAATAAATCCCAAAAATATATCTAGCTAAAAATTGCGTCACTAAATGATAATAATTAGTGAAAATTCTCTGCTAAATATCATCAAAAATGATCTTCTCTTAAACATTGGCTTTCAGAAGAACAAAAAGCCCCGAATTTTTGTAATGGCTCCAGCCTCCATTTCTGATGATCGGAGGTTTCCCTTTGTCGCCATTTTAAATTCTTCTCGATTTCTTCCCTCCCTTATTTCTTCGTCTAAAGATATCTCTTCGAGCCTGCTGATCACTTGGTAACCCTGAGAAAGAGAAGTCTTCTTTCGGATCTCGGTTCTCACGCTCGGGATCCTTAGGGTACTCCAGGTACCTCTCTAGGCCGTTACTAAAACGTCCTCTTGAGGACGTTGCTTTCTCCACAAGAAATTCCACCTTTCCGCAGGTGTGTACGTCCAACGGGTTCCAAGCCTTACAAATTTTCCCCTATTGACCAAAAAAAGAACCCCAAAATTGATATTCGAACCAAAATTCTCTTTTTTAATTACAACCTTGCAATTTTTAGATTCTGGGTATTTCTATCACTCAAAATATTAAAATCCAGCTTTGTAAACGCATCTACTAATTTTTCCTCTTACATAATTTTATAATTAATTTTACTTTAATATTAAACTAGTAAAATAACGAAATTGAATTTCTCGTTTAATTTTTGGAACCCAAGGTTTAATTTAAAATGAGTATTTTTTTATTTTTTATTTTTAAATATTTTTTAAGGGAATTTGTAGATATAAAAGTCTAACGTTTTCTCTCGCCGGAAAGTTATAACCGTCAGATAATTTTCGAGGCAAGTATTTTTCTAGGCAGAGCGAGAAAGGAATTCAGATGAGATTTGGGAGAAAAATTACCGACGAATGAGAATCAACCGTGGGAACCCCGCGAGCCGTGAGAACCAAACTTCCACAAAACGAATTTTCTTCTCAAGCCGACGAGAGGAACATAATCGAGAAAGAGCTCTCTCCAAACCGAAATCTTTAATCTAGAAAAATATATACATATTAGGGCCCTTGAAACTTTTTTTGAACGAGCTATCTGAACATTACAAAAAAAAATAATAATAGTAAAAGTTTGTTCATTAATTAAAAGTTTGAACCACGCAAATTTACCAAAATAAAATTCCCTCGAAAATTCCTAATGATAATTGAAAATCTCTTGGGAATTTTAAATTTCGAGAATTTTAAATTTATAAGAATTCTTCAATTTGGGATCTCAAAAATATTTTCAACCCTTTTTTTATTAGGATTTATAATTTTTTGACGAAGTGATTAAAAATTCTTATTAAATTTGTAAAATAAATGTTTTTTTCAATCGAATTTTTTAAGATGAAGGGAAACAAGTTGGAATTCTGTAGAGAGTGTAGAGGGAGATTTTATATTCTCACATTCACTGGGGTAACATAATCTCTCAGAAAGGCAATTTCAAATTTGAAACTCACAGGCGTGTTAATAAAATCACCGCCTGGATGCCTTTGAGTTTCTTCCTGAGAGATGAAATTTAATGTCTCATATGCTCGGAATGTCCTGGCGGCGAAATCAGTCTGGAATTTTAAGAAACTTTCCAAGAATGTCAAACCTCATCGGATCGTGAGAACCAGATTCAATTTTCACTCCAAGAGTACCAGAGCTTAATAAACCCCAAAGAGGAGCTTCAAATATTTCATTCTCATCCTTCAAGAAATAAAAAACGAACCAATAACAGATTATTTAAGGGCGTTGGATCCAAGTGTTAAGCTCGAAATTCTATTCTCGATTTTACTCAACGAAAATTGTAGATAAATATTTTTTCGCTCTGTAGCACTCATCTTTTCTTCAAATATAGGACTGCATATAGAGCGAAAAAATATTTAATTTTAATACTTTTTGCATAAAATGAAGAATCCAAATTGAATATTTTCAGTTTACTTAAAAAATATGTGAATTAGATATTTTTTCATTCTGTAATTCTAGTTGAAAAGTGATGAATCCTACAGAGGGAGAAAATTCAAAATTTAATATTTGTTGAGAAAAAGGACAAATCGAATTTTTTAATTAGATCTTGGCTCTAACACCCTTAACCATTTTTATTTAGAAATATTTATTTTCATTAATTTTTATTACAGTGTCTTTAACTTTATATTTACAAGTATACGGAAATTCTTGAATACAACTGTTTTAAAAAGTTTTGAGGTAAAAACTCAAAAATAAAATTCCAAATTCGGTTTTTGAAACAAAATAATTAAGATTGAAAGTGTCTTCCGACAAAATGAAGATATAGGAAGAGGAAGCCATTGAAGTCGAAGGGAATTCTATAAGACTAAGGGATCAACCCAACCCTACGCTTCAGACTTTTTTTTACTACTACCTCCTTGTCCTAGGATTTGTATTACTTTCGTGAGCCTTCTGCTTTCCTATTCCTTGTTTACACCAAGAATCTTGAAATGAATAGCTAGCAATCATCGACAAGAAAGATGTCATAATATACTACCTGAATATAATGTCTTCTTTTGATAGCACATGCCAAGATCCAGGGCCGTCACTAAAATTTGCTCCTTACATTTAAATTGAAAATTTCTATATTAACCATTATATTAAAATGGAACACCCGAGATCGAATTCACAGCTAGTTTATTCAAATCATAAATTCAATTTTATTTGAGTTCATTTAAACAAATCAAAGTCAGTTCTTTACAAATTGAAATATATGCTTGAATTTTGAGAAATTCTATGAGGATTTTATACTCAAACCTAATTGAATCAAGCTGAATTCTACAGAATTTAAATGAATCCAAGTCAACTGAAGTTATTTTAAAATTTAAACGAAATGAAGTGAATTTAAAATCTAATTTCGAAATTCGGAATTGAGTTTTGAAATGCAATGCATTTTGAATATAATTGAATTGAACTGAACTGAGTTTTCAATTAAATATTAAATTGTATTGATTTAAATTAAATTAAATTGAGATTAATTACAAGTATTTGAATTTAATCTAATTCAATGTAGTTTCATCAAATTAAAATCAATTTTTAACTCTTTTCTAACTTACAGCCCTGCTTCTATATAATAGAAGATCCGATCCATTTAAATCTATATACTCTGTGATTTATCTATGTTAGTTCTAACATTTCTAAAGACCTTCAACCTCTCCTGTATTCCTGTTGCTTTTACAACCAATAATGAAAGAAACTGACAGAGAGCTCATCTCCCACTGAGTTTATCGCGTAATCCCCTTTGTGGTCCATTTCTTAGGTCTTTTTTGAGTGAATTACAAAAACTCTGAGACGTTCTACCCTCGCATGCATTCCTGGTGGAAAAGTACACGAATCTGATTTTTTCTTTTATTGAAATAGACAGGTGCTTTGATATCAAAATTTTATAAGTTACTGGTAGTCAAAATCCGAGAAATATTTTAATTTTTACGAGATAATATTAAAAAGAGGGGATTTCTGGATTCTTTTTTTTCTTTGCATTTTTTTTAGTGTGGGACTATTCTTAAAATTCTTCTTTGGGCATCATGTGCTCCTGATTCACTAGCACGCCTAAATGGCTCTCTTTAATAGATCACAAATCAGACGTGAAAAAAAGGCGTAATCTCATTGAAATTATTTGGGATTATTGAACACATTTACATCTTCTTATGTTGACGAAATATTATGTTCTATAATCCATTTGAAACTCATGAACATTATTGTCATTCAACTTTTTTCTACATGTTTTATTTATTTTTTCAACAATATTTCAAATATATTATCTAACTTTCAAATTATAATTATAAAAAATTGTTAATTTTAAGAAAACAAATATTTTAAAGAAAAAACGTTTGTCACAAAATCGTCTATCGCCAACAAACTATGAGTTCAAGAAGTGTTCAACAATTCTTTATGAAAAAAATAAATTACAATAAAATCACTCTTTCTAGAACATCTGGTGTCAAAAAAAGCCTCGTGATCAAGGTCCAAGACTAAGAAAAGTTACTTCTTTACATTTTTTAAATTCCTAGCTCAAAAGCCACACAAAACTGACTTTCAGCTGTAAATAATATCAATCGCTATTGTAGTATTTATCTATAAGTTTCAAAGCTGAAATTGTAATCTTTCGACTATTCAAAGTGAATTATATAGTTTTGATTTTATAGACTCTAAATCTTACCATTTCTATTTTTAAGGAATATTATTATCCATAAAGCGTAAAGCATTAGGCTTTAAAATTTACAATTTGTCGTTACGGTTATTTATTTTGGCCAGCCCCTGATATTAAAAAGTCCTTGCTTCTTTCAAATTTCAGTGTTTGGTACATTAGTGTCAGGCACCCTTAAGTTACGAGGTCTTCAGGTAGAGATGACAAATTCTGTAAGTTTTGAGATGAACCAAGTCTTTGAAAAAACTTCTTGAGGTTTTCTACTCTCCTAGGAAAAATTTCATGAAAAGTTAAAACCTTTCTTCACAGTTACGTCATTTTATGTTAAGTTCCTAGCGTTTCGCCTAATTTTTTTTTAAATTTACTTTTTTTAATGTGTGATACTTTACACAAGAACAATTTAGTTTCGTTAACTTTACAAATGTAAAAGTAATATAGTTTTAGCAAAAAAAAAAGAAGAAACTAAATTTCTCATATGGTAAAGTATCTCATACCTTTAAACGTCCAATTAAAAATAAAAATCCTTCCTAAAACAAAATGGCAAGTCTTTTGTAAAATAATTTCATGGGCCCCTAAGGTAGAGATACGCCACTGTATTGATAGCACCTTGTCCTGGGTAGTAAAGAACCGGGGTCAAATGAACAAACCTACCTGAGAGCAGGTGAGGTTCGCCTTGAAAAGGTGGTTGAGTCCCACTTATCCACGTGAGTCTGGGACTTGGGACTCAAGGCCCCAAGCAAGGACGAAGGACCCAAGAAGGCCAAAGACTTTCTTTTCAATATAGTCCCCTGATACTTGAAAGACGAAAATTAACCCTTTTGAGGCCCAAAGTGCAACGGTCAGTCCTTCCCATTTCTTCGGCCAGTCTGGTCACTTCCTTTCACTCCCTATCCGATTCTAGTCGCCTGGTTGAAAGTTTTCGATTAATTCGTATTTACAATGTTCTTCACGCCTCACGGCATGTTCTTAACGGATCATTAACGGAAGCCAATCGATACTTAATAGGCCTTCTCTTTGGATAATTTATCGATTTGTCGAGGGCACGTTTAGTGCTCAGTAGTAAAGACCTAAAGACTCTTAATCTTAATTACTATCGAGTTTTTCAGCAAACGTTATTTTACTTTCTTCGTCTACATGGGTTCCTGGTCAAACTAGGATCTGAAATTTCCGTTAAAGTATCGAAAGGTCATTCAAATTCAAATTTTGACCTCTTTCTGAGATCAAGGCAAGACCGATCTTTAAATTTAAAACGCATTTCTCAGTTACTACCTATCTTACCGACATTTTCTTGGACATTCTTGTCCACTCGAAATTAGATGTCGAGATTGAATAAAAGACACTGAGGAACATGGGAAGTTTTTACTTTTTACCCCATTTAACTAATCCTAAATGTTTCATTTTTATAATTATCCACAAAACAATCGAACAATTCTTTTCAACACTTTTTTTTGTTATTTAAAAATGTTAGAAAGAGAGTGTGTTAGTGTCTTCAGTGTATTTTACTAAAGTTCCTAAATTTTTAATTTAATATCTTATTTTGTGTGGAGATTGATTTGTTCAAAAATATGTCGGTATGATAGAATCGTTTATAGGTTTCCGTTCAGTCACTGAAGTTAAGCAGCGTTTAATTCGGTGACACTCAGATGGAAGCCCTCGTACTAAATAATAATATATAATAAGCAGTATTCGTTGAGCTTCAAATTAGAAGGAAATTGAATGTTAGTTTTTCAATGTTTAATATAAATAAAACATTTCTTATATCGAATTATATATTTTTATATTTTCATTGTTAGGAGATGATTGAAAATCCAATTTTTAATGAATAATCATTAAATAATCATCAATAATATGTTAATAATCATTAATCTCATTTTTTTCAATTTATTTGAAACCTCCAACTTTCATTTTTAGATATTTTTGAGTTTCTTATTTGTAATTTCATTTATTTAGACTTCGAGGTTGGACCCACTGGTGGCTTTGAATTCGTAAGATTTCAAATGGTTCCTCGCCTCTTCTGCTTCCCCGATAGAAAATCTTTAACTAATTTGTATTTACAATGATTTTCACGCCTTCAAATGAATTAGGACCACAGTAATAAGCGGTTTTCAAGCAAAATTTAATAAATTCGATCTACTCTATCTCGATGACGAATTTAACCAGTACATCAGCCAACAACCTCATTCCTTAGCTAGCGAAGACTTCCTTCTTTCTCTTGCTTTTCTGCTCCACCAGAGAGTAGAAAAGACAGTTGAAAAATATTTGACCTCTCAAAAGACGCTTCGAGTATAACGACTTATAAAATTTCAAATCTTCTAAACTCTCTCTTTTCCTCAATATTTATTTAAAAACCCCGAATTTTCAATCTATTGTCGAAAATATACCTAATTTTCAATTTTAATTTTCTTCTCAAAATGTCCTACATTTATCGACACTGATTAATTATTTATGGTCCTTGACCGTATATTATCTGAACTCCAATTGTCAGTTTTGATAAAACTAATACAAACAAGATATGGACTGAGTCTTTTTAAAGCCAAGATTCCTATTACCGACATTTACCGACAGTTGATGCAATTCTATGGTTTGTATTCATGGTTTGTCTCATGTAGATGAAGGTTTATTGAAGATAAACGTACCTTAAGTGAAATTACTTTAATTTTATTAAATTTTCCACGGCCTAAAGCAACATAATGGACATCAGAAGTGATCAGGAGCTTTCTTAATAATATTACCGACAATTACCGACAGCCTGTAACTCTCTAGGGTTCGTATTCTTGTTAGAGAAAAATAAGTCTACATTAAAATTTTTTTTAATTTATTCCTATTCCAGTAATGCTTCCTTTATGTATTTTTTGATAATTAAATAATAAATTAGCTAAATTTAAGAGAATATTCAAAATTTTCAGTGAATATGAGTAAATTCTTGGTTCCTGCTAGTTTCCTGTGCCTGGTGTTTACGAAAATCATTTCTTTCATCTCGAGGTGGGTATAGAGTCCTATAACCCACGAAGGAGAGTCGAAGGATCCATCAGATCAGCAGAAGACATTAGAAAACAAACAAGACTATTCAGTCTCCATTCGGATCATGAACAAGCAGTACACTTAGGAGTTTGAGAAAGTTTGGTTTCAAGCCGAACGAACATGACAGAAACTTCCTCCTCTAGTATAATCCCCTGTTCCAGGATACCAGTAAAGTAGTGAGTCTGGTTAACCCTTTCAGCGTCTCAGCCATTAAGCCTCTCTGCAGATGCAAGTGGTACAAACTACAAACCGGTTTCTAGTTTCAAGCTGGATCAAGAGTCATCCGATTATCCATCTGGTCCTCTCCTCAGTGTTCTCTTCTTCTCATTCTTTTTTAAGGATGTACGATCCAAACTCTAATCTCAAAATTCAAACTCCTCTTTTTACTCAAAAAATATTATAATTATTTTTTTTTCATTTTTTTCATTTTTAAAATAAAATTTCTGTCTCTGTGGAGACATTTTTGTATTTTTAAAAAGAGTAGATATACAGAGCGAAAAATATAAACTTTTAATAATTGAGCAAAATAGGATGATTTGATTAAGTTTTTTGTACCACTATAAATAGTCTCTATTAATGTTATTCTCTATATAAAATTTCGTAATATATAATAATATATACATACATATTCTTATTGTGAAATTTCATTGATTGAATCAGTCTCGGAATCAGTGCAAAGTCATGCACTAGAAACAGTGAAAACTTACTGAAGAGTCAGTTCCTCACATTTTCTAAATTCCTAGTCCAAAATTCAATAGACCTGACTTTAAACTGTAAGTTTTATGAATCCCTATTGTATATCTATAATATAATAATAGACTTTACAACGTTACAACTTAAGTTATAAAGTATTCTTAAGGAAATATTACTTAAGAATATTAGCCGTAAAGCATCTTATTTTGATATTTACAATTTGTGATTACGGTTATTTATTTTGGTCGGTCCCACAAATTAAATATTATATCGTCTCTTCAAAATTCTAGAGGTACTTGCTATTCAGGTAAAGACCGTAAACTCTTCTGTAAACCTTAAGTTGAACCAAGTCTTCCATAAACCTCATGTTCTATTATATATATATGACTCAATGCAATTACTCAAATCAATAATTACTAATTTCTTTTATATATATTTTCTGTTTCAGGTAAGCAAATTACAAATTTTAAAATACTTTGTAAAACATCTGAGTGAATAGATGAAATTGAGTGAGCAGAAAATTTTTACTGGTGTGATTTAATGACTGATTTAAATCGATAAAGAAATTCACCAAATCAGTAAAAATCCTAACAGATTTAATTCAGTAGCTCACGTCTTTCTGGTTCAAATTTAGAAATAAGAGGGTAGTTTTTTCTATTTTATCTTCCTCCGCCTAACTTCTGCTACCCTGTGACTGTTGTTGACAGTAAAGATTTCTTTTGAAAGAAAACTCAAGTGGCCCTAAAAGCTTGTGGTGACTCAAAGACCACAACTGTCATTGTTGCGGTCTTGAGACACCTTGGAATTCAATTCCCTCGAGATTTCAGATTTAAGGGCCTTCTAGCCCTTGTGATTGGTCCTCCCGCCTCAATCTTACCGACTTACTTCCTCCCTCATTCTGGTACCCTGATAAACTTGTTTATCAAAGTCATTTTGATGAATAGAAACTCAATTGACTGTAAAATTGGTCACTCTCAAGCCCCATTATTCGAATTAGAGCCACTATAATCCTGACAAAAGGCAGGCCCATTTCGACCTTAACCCCAACCTCTTCCAATTTCCATGGAAGGAAAAGAAACTTCTTGTTATGCTCGATGTTATGCTGTCCTGATACAAATTGGAAGCAGGTTCAAGTGTTCCGGATTCTTATCACAAATCCTCGAGATCACCTCAACTGTTACTTTTTAAGAAAGTTCAGTTTTAACAAATTATATGAAATTATCAATTATCATCAAATCATAAAATGTCTTGAAATCATCAATCATCATCAAATCATCAATTATCATCAAATAATCAATTATCATGAAATAATCAATTATCATGAAATCATTAATTGATTGAAAAATGTCCCTAATTTAAATTTTAAAAAATTGTTACAATTTATTTGATAAACTCTAAAATATAGGATTATCTGTATTTATTATTTTAGAGCCACTTTTTCTTCTTTTCTTAAACTTTTGTACTGTATGGAAATTTTGCAGAATCTTCTAATGTCTAAAATTTTTAATTTAGTCCTGTTTACTTCTATCTTCTTTCTGGAATCCTGAGACAGGAAATTTGCAAAAATCACTTTCGTGACAAACGAGCTAACTTGATGGTGAAATTTGTCTTTGATAGAATTGTTTCTCAGATATGTACCTGGGACCCAAACGAAAATCTGAAAGACTCTTCTTCCTTTCTGGAATCCTGGTATAAATGTAGAGCGTTTCTTGCGACACTATTCAGGTCATTCTTCAAGCCCATTTATTTGTCCTTATTAGAGCACTTCAGGTTTGAGGTCTTGGGTTTTGCTCAAGTAATTTTATTTTCAACCAATTTGTGTCAAGAATCTTCCTAGGTTAGGTACAAAATTTCTGAAAATTGTTTTTGAATATTTGCACACACCATTTTTAAATTTATTAGTAGTTTAAGAGCGAAGAGATAGAACACATCCGAGTTCTTGTTATTAAATTAATGAGGTCCACTGTTTTCTCATTACATTTTACTGAAAAATCAGTTAGTTTCACTGATTCAATAGCTAAAATTCAATCAATGAATGAGATTAGTAGAAATCTTTCCTAATTCCAATCGAAAAATTTTTCTTAATATTTCTTCAAGAAATTGACTGTTTAATCCTAATATTTTTTATCGTTTGAATGAAGCTGAACCTTACCCAAGTCCCAGGACCTCGACCCTGAGACCTTTCCCATACTGTTTCGCCATTCACTTCCATAAACAGTCGATTGTAGATTCTAGAATGCAGCAAGTTCTCCTGAAAGGTATTTATCATTCTCAGAAATAAAAAACAAAATTTAAGGACGTCCTCAACAGATCCAAAAAGGTCAAATCTTGAGATTCAATTTTCAACAAGGTCGTACATCTGTTGAAGCATGTGGACTTCTCAAAAATTTTGTTATATATACATAACTTTCTTCCAAACTTTCCACAGTCTTCTTCTTATATAATTTATAGTAATCTAATCTACCAATGTGTCATGACCAGAGATAATCTTTCCTCCAAATAAGCTTAAGAGAGACTCCAAGAAGTCAAGACGGATGAGGGTGAAAAAAAAGAAGACCGTTAAATCCCCGGTATCCTCCTCAACCAGTTGTTCATGGAAAAAATCCAACCGCCTTCGAAGTCGAGGTTCCAGGCGTGAGAACTTAGGTTCCAGAGGGAATCTATCGTGAATATATCCAACAGGGACGTATAGGGTTCGAGAAGGTGACACCATGGAAATTCAGAAGGGAAAAGAACCGAGTTGTGGTTTTTTAGTCGTTTAGAGAATTTAATACAAATGAGAAATAGAAAGGAAATCGTTTATTGAAAATGTCAGTCAAATATGTCAATAAAAAATTTCACTGATCAATCAGTCAATTCTACTGATTATCCAGTGGGTTTTAACTATTTGCCAGTTACCATTTTTACTGATTTGATTCACTGATTCATTTATTATTCATTACTAAGTCAAATTTAGAGTAGAGATTTTAATCATTTTTTTTAAAATGGATATTGATAATTTACTGATAATTTATTGAATAATTATCTGTAATTACTGATTAATTGATTAATTAATTATTCAGAATGTAGAATTATTTTACTCAAGAAAAAAATATAATTATATATTTTTCCGCCCTTATTGTAATTACCCCATTAAAAACTCATCCCTACTTTACCAGCATTTTTTCCTGTAATGCTATATCTACATTTATTAAGGGCATGTGTTACTTACCATATGAGCAAGTTTTTAAACCCGGTTTTATTTCTACAATTTTTACATTTTCAAAAAAATTGGAGAAATACAGCCGGGTTTAAAAACTTGCTCATATGGTAAGTAACACATGCCCTTAAGATATCGCGAAATTGAAAATTTAAAGCATTAAGATAAATTTATCTGGTCCTAAATATTTACATATGCACCTTAGCATATTTAATTTTCGAAATTTCCAAATTTATTTCTCAATAAATTTAGAAATATAATAATTAACATTGAAAAGAAAAAACTGTCATTAAGGGCATGTGTTACTTCCATATGGGCCAATTTAAATAACCCCGTTTTTTTCCACAATTTTTACTTTTTCAAAAAAATAATAGTGGACATCCGTCCATGCTCGCATTCTTAACGGATGTACACTATTATTTTTTTTTGAAAAAGTAAAAATTGTGGAAAGAAAACGGGGTTATTTAAATTGGCTCATATGATAAGTATAAACACATGCCTTTGAGGCAGGGATCGGATAACTAATACATGACCTTAAGAGTATGTGATACTTTACCATAAGAGCAAATTAGTTATACCAATTATACATTCATAATAATAAATATTTTTAGCTAATACGAGTCTACATGATACGAAGGTTTATTGACTCTTATTAGCTAAAAATATTTATTATTATGAATGTATAATTGACATAACTAATTTGCTCTTATGGTAAAGTAGTATATGCCCTTATAAATTGCTTAATTCTATTTAGGATCTGACCTCGTCTTCAGACTTTTATCTGAAATTTCATTCATCTTGCATTCGCATTTAAATAATTTCCCCCTCATTTGGCGAAAATAAGTAAATAAACTTTTCTAACCGGAAAATCCTACTTTAGTCCTTAAAGGGCTCCACGGGCGAGTCTCACGAACGGTTTGGGAACGTCTGGCTTCACACCACGCCATGGTGGGAAACGCCGTTGAGCTCAACAGAACAGTGGGTATGGGAAACATTGATGATTCCCAGGCAATGAATGTCAGGCCATGGTAGACCCTCTATACGTAACTCATACGTAATCTTCGTTAACGCACATTTCGTGCATATCCGAATACGCTCGAGTGTCCACGTACATTGCACAATGCACATTGTACAAATTTACACTCTACATAATTGCTCTGGATTGGAAACGGCCGCATATTATTTACAAATGCATCAGTCTGTCACGTGTCGCCACCCTATTAGGGTCAGAAAAACGGCAATTTCATTTCTTAATTTGGTCTTAAATAAATAAAATTTTAAAAAAATTATTAGAAATATCCAGGATAAAAATTTTGCAGTAGGGAAAATCAGGCCCGGCGCGAACCTGTCGTCCTCGGCTTGGTGGATAGATTAATATTCCAAGATCCTTTTTTACTTATTACATTCTCATCTCAAACTCTAAGATACCTAATGCATCTCTATAATACTGACTCTTTATTTTCCTTTTACAAATTTATACTATACCTCTTTGTCAAATTCTTTTTTGTTAATTTATTACGTGTAAAGTTACACCGTGGGTTCTTGATATCCAGATGTTTAAACTTGTATAACGAGGCCGAATGGTTTTATAACGATATAATTAAAGTTTGTTAAAAACTGGAGTTAAAAAAAATCGAAAAATGAGTTTTTTCATTAAAAAATGTATATATTGCGTAATTTTTAATATTTTGCAACCTGAAAATAACAAATTTAATTAAAATATAATCGAAATTATTTAGTATATTTCTCAGTGAAAAATAAAAAAATAAGAGAAGATGGAATGAAGAAATCGAGGAAGAGACTTCCCTACAAGAAACCGAGATAGGCTCTTCCTTCCTAGCCATCTTACCGGCTTTTAAGCCATCTTCTCCAGTCCTCTGCTTTCCTGATGTTTCTAAACACTTGGCTTGATTCAACCCTAACCTTTCTGACATTCAAAGGTCTTCAAATTCACTATTCAATACTTTATCAATTATATTCCCCTTTCTCAACTTTTTGAAAAATCTTAATTCAGTTAAAAATACTAAATTAAAGAAAATTATTAAAAGAGTTCTTAAGAATATTAAAAAAATTAATTAGGCTCTAAGACTGAACTAGAAACAGAAACTAAAAAATTTAGACTATTAATTTTTTATAGTGTGCTTTTTATGCTTAAAAAGAATTTTAAATTGAACTTCAAGTAGAATTTATTTAAATTTCAGAAGGGAAAATTTGGAGAAACTTGAAATCGCTGATTAATTTTTTGATTAAGTCGTCAATTTAGGAAGGGGTAGTAAACAAAAGGTTTTCCGAGCCACGTGTTCTGCAGAGTCTATGGAGAATCTAGACAGACTGGAGACGCCTGTGAATTGTGATTGGATCTCAAAAATCGTGGGAAGACACGTGCGAGCCGTCCGTTGACTTTCCCAGCCTTCGATAATTTCGATAAAAAAGCAAGATTCGAATGGTCACCACCCGGAGAAGGCCACGGGAACCAAAGCGTGAGAAGATACCAAACTTGGGACCAACTTTGGTGTCGGCGGTACCAGGCGACCAGAAACTCAAGACAAGTCACCAAAGAAATCAAGCTTCATCCCCTCACCTTCTCTTCTTCATCAAACGATATAATCCCCACCTAGAAAAAGACAGAATTAAATAAAAAGTGTCCTGGGATTTTTTTTATTAAAATTTAAGGATCTTGGATACGAGTTCTGTCTTGAAAATTCGACGTCTCCTTTTTACTTCACGAATATTGTCATTAAATATTTTTTCACTCTTCAGTGGTGCTCAGTTTTTAAATAAATTAAGCGAAAAAGTCAATGCTTTTAATACTTTTTGTGTAAAGTGAATTTTGATTAAATTTTTAGATTAGAACTCGAAATTAAGTTTTAAGTAAAATAAAGATACTCAAAGTAGAGACTTTCTTGCTCTGTAAGATTCTGTCTCGATAAAAAGTTCACCTAGAGAGAGCGAAAAAATAGTGGATTTTAATATATATTGAGTAAAATGAAAAAATCGAATATTCAAGTTATTTATATCAGAAACTCTTAAAAGTTGGGTTCATTTTCTGAATGAGTGTAAAAGAGTTATGAAATTTTTCTAAGCTTTGCTCTAAAGATCTGAAATAAGGAATCGATGAGCTTGGTTTTAAGATCTAAACTAAAAAAGTGTATAAAGTTGTTTACATATAAAAAAATGTTAAGAAACTTTGCCATGGCCCAAAATTGGCCCAAACTCGGCTCAATCAAAAAGTAAACCATAAACCCCAAAATAGAGTATATCTTCTCAGAATAGAATATCTTCATAATTTATTGTAAAATAAGTATTTAGCAATCAAACACTTTTAAAAAAGTAAATTCAAAAAGAACTTAAATTTTGGAAAAAGGTCTGGGCAGATAATTTGTCAAAGTGGAAAGGAAATGAGGGGTAGATCAAAAGAGTTGGAACTAACTTCTGCGGCCTAGTCTCCTAGTCGACCTGGGAATCAATTTCCCCTGAAGCTGTAAACATTCTCACGGACAGAAAAGAGCCAATTGGAATGAAGAAGAAGCTTGTAGACTTCCGTGGGAAGAATCGTGCGTGCTTCAATTTGATAAACAAGATAATATAAGAAAGAGCTCTTTGCTTAGTTTAGGCTCCTACTATCAAAGTACTGAACCAGATCAGTTTCTACACCCAGAATTTAAAATTATCCCACGCTTGCCTCCAGAGGAAAGAAGTTCTGTGGGAAGAGTTATGATTTCTTCATTTCTCGAGAAAATTAGGAGAAAGATTCCGTAGATGGCTTGAATACCTGCAATTAGTCTTTGGAAAATATGTGGAGACATCTTCCAAGACGTGTCGACTTGGGGTCCAGAATGCGAATTTATTATAAGGGTCTTGCTTTCAAGTTTGAAGCTCAAAATTCAATCTTCTCATTTTGTTTAACGAATAATGTTGGAAATAGATATATTTTACACCCTATATCTGTAAAATTTACAAATTTTTCTGTAGATTCAACACATTTTCTCTATATAGATCCAACAAAAATTTTATAATATAATCTACAAGAATAAACTGATGCTGTCCTTATTCCAGCAGATTAAAGCTGTAGATTCTACAGATTTTTCTGCTGATACTGTAGTTTCTACATATAATGTGTATCTGGACGTGTAGAAGCAATTAGTAAAACTTCTAACAATTAGATTTGAGAAAAACTCATAAAAATCAGAGACACACTCATAAGTTGACCATATATATCTCATCAATCTCCTCAATCCCCCTTGATCCAAAAGCTCGAGTCGGGGGTAAAGGGCGGCCCTTATAAACGACTTTACCACACAAGTCTCAGCATGATCGGGGGATTATTTATTGTTATTAGAGGCAGGAATAAGAAAAATGCGTCCTTACAAGAGCCGAAGAGGAGTGCCGAGTGCCTACTGCCTACATCGTCGCCTATCGGCTATCCTCACATGGTCGTCACATGGACCCCGACGCGATAAGGGTCAAGCTTTACGATGGGATTAAACTCAATACAAGTCGGGGTCCCGACGCTGATCTTCGACTCGAGGGTTAAACGTTATGGTGGAAGGGCGGGAGGTGAAGGAGGAGATAAGATTCTGGCATACCGAGTTTGGACGACAGCCTCTTCCCAGCCAATTAAAGCGTTCCCACGGGATCGCACCGTGGGAGAGACTCCGGGAACGCGAGAAATTGAAACCCCGATGAGCCAGGACCTTATGTTGGCCCAAGAAGTGGTCCGATGAGCCACGGCCGGGCCATGGCCAACGGGGAACAGACAGAATTCCCTCTACGGATCGGCCACTCGTTTTCCCACGGGCAAGGTCGTAGCGGGTAAGAGGCCGACTAGACGGAAAGGATAGAAAGAAGAGTCGAATGAGTAGTCGGCAGAACCCGCGTGAGAACCGAGCGAGGGCGCGTGGGAAAACTGCGAAGGCGCATGGCGCTTGGTTGATCAGGATTACAGAACCGCTGAAGAGGTTCTAGTCGAGCTCACGACCCATCAGAGCGTCACACCAAGTCTCCAAGACTCAACCACCCCCTATGTACTCCGTCTCCAATGGTCCCTCGAAATCCATGGCCAAGTCCGATCTATGGAAGACCAGTGGTTAGATTGGTTTCAATCAAGGAGTTTTCAGCGTTTTTTTGCACCTATTTGAACATATAGGTTGAATTAGTAAGAACTGGATCGAATTTTGTCAAAATTCGTTAAATTTACTGATTAATCAGTGGAAACTACTTTATACTTAATAACCAGTTAATGTCACTGATTTGTCAAGGAAATGTACTGAATAAACTGGAAAACTGATCAGGTAGTCATCTGTTCAAATTCACTGTTTGATTAGTGGAAATCTACTGAATACATAATTTGAAATTTACTGATGAATTAGTAGAAAACACTGGATAATTAAGCAAATTTGGAAATATACAAGGGACAAGCTCTCACTAAATAATCAATTAAATCAATTGATCAATCACTGAAAACCACTGAATAGTCATTAGTCAAATTCACTGATTAATCAGTGAAAGTCACAGAATAATCTGTCAAATTTATAATGTACAACCAGTAAAAATAATGAATAATTTAAATTTTAATAATTGGAAGTTTTTACCAATTTCATTCGGTGACTCATTTTCATATTGAATCAGTAAAATTAATTGATTCTTTTAGTAAAATTAACTGAAAAATCAACATAAACTACGTTTAAAATGCCCATGTAAACATTTTAATCTGGTCACTGAATAATCAATCCAATTCACTGATTGATTAACATTTATCAGTGAAGTTCAATGACACAATAAGAAATCAAATAAAAATATTGCTTCATAATCAGTCTATAATAAATAGCTTATCTTCCCTCGAATTTCGAAAGACCCGTGTTGATGGCCCTGGCTCAAGATTAGGCAGTTTTATCTTCAGACAGTTTCTCGTCCCCTGATCCACTTTAACCGAATGCGCCACTTGTCTAAGCGATCGAACGTCACCTTAACCCACTTTCGGGGCTACCACCTCTCCTTAAAAGCTGCTCTCCTGTCAGTTTACTTATTAATTTAGATTATGTCGCGCAAGAGCTAATTGCTTCAAAGCATTGCTTTCTAGCTTCCGTTATAACTATAACTCAAAACTCACCGATCCTAGGTTCAAATTTTAATCTCAAAACTCCATTTCTTCATTTTACTGAACAAGTATCAGAGATATTTATATATATATATATATATATATAATCACAAAAATCATTTTATTTTAATAAGTAAAGAAATTAACTATTTCTTTGCTCTATAACTACTAATATAGTTATTTTCAAAATGAATAGGACCACAGAGCAAAAAATAACTAATTATATAATAATATTTAAAACGTAAAACTGATTTGTATTCAAAAATTGTTAAATAAATTTTAATCCGAAGTTTAATTAACAATTTAATTTAATTTATTTTTTAAATTTGATCAATGTTGATTGAAGATTCGTTCAATTGTTTGGAATGGAATTATAATATATGTATCTTGATTGACTGAATTGGATTTTATTCTGATATGAATTCCGAATAGTTCTGACCAAAATTCGTTCTCTTAATTTTACTGATCGAATACTTATTATAATCAATTTTTTTCGCTCTGTAGTGTTGTTAATTTTTAAAATAGAATTATGGATTACAGAGTTAAAAAATCTGTAATTTTAATACTTTTTGTGTAAAATAAAACGCTGGAATTTAATTTTCTATTCTATGGTATATTGTAAGATTCTATGGGAGATAAATTGCTACACCATTAATTGTTTTTTGGACCAGGGAACAGGGCCGTGAGTACGCTTTTTGGCCCGCCCATTTTCTCTTTCACTTTTATTTGCTGGGATGCACCTGCCCGCCCAAATTCGTATAGATTTGGGTCAGTAACCGAGAGAAGGTCAGTTACCTTCCACACCCAGTCGAGTTCTGCTCTCCTAGTAAAGTGATACAGTTTATTGGTCTTCTTCAGATTGGAATGCGGTATCAATGACATTTATCTGTCTGAGGTGTCATGTAAGATGTTAAAAAACACCAAGGCGAAAAACATCTCTTGTAGAGATTATGATGTCACTTGAATTTCAAACATAAAGCACGTGGCGGAAGACACGTGCCCGACTGACAGCTAACAAACGAGCCAGACAACCACGAACGTCCTCTTTTAAGTTTATTGAGTCGAGGACTCACCAGCTGCATTTTTATACCACGCTGATAAACCGACTATGCTCGGCTGACAAGTGGTTCGTGCAAGAATGCCTAGGAATTTCGAAGAGAAAAAGAATTAGTTTAATTACATTATTTATTTTATTATTATTTATTTTTTTGTGGTTAACTTAGTTTATTTAAATTCAAAAGAATTCAGAAAAATTATATACAGATGTCCTAGACTTATTTTCTTCCTGTGGTCTAAGGACATTCAAAACTCAAAATATTCAAAGAATTGAAAGAGTTCAAATTGGTGTTAGTAGAAACAATTAGTAACTAGTAGATAGAAATTGGTAAAAATCAGTATGCGTTAAACAAAATTAGTAGCAATTAGATTAAATTAATGAAAATTAGCAAAAATTTGTACAAATTAATAAAAGTAGATAAAAACTGGTATGAATTTGCAGATATTTATGGAAATTTATAAAAATTAGTAAGAATTAGTGAATTAGTAGCAATTAGTAAGAAGAAGTAAAGTTTATTAAAAATTAATAAGAGTTAGTATAGAAGTATAGATAGAAATTAGTAGAAATTTATGTTAGCAAAAACTAGTGGGAACAAATTTTTGGAAATTTCTAGAAATTAACAGGAACTAGTAGAAATTCGTTCAAACTAGTAAAACTTAGTAAAAATTCCTAAGTCAGTAGAAACCAGCAGGAATCTAGAAATTTATGAATAGGAATTAGCAAGAATTAATAGAAATTTATCGAAATTAATGAAAATTAAAATTATCATTAGACAAAATCATTAGGAATTATTGGAAATTACTAAGAAGCAGTTAATAAATTAATAGAAACTAGTAAAAATTTAAACCAATTTCTAAAAATTACTAGCAACTTGATTAATAGATGAATTAGTCTATAAAACTACTTTATAGAGTAATAGAACGATTTCATTCTTAAAGTAAATCTAGAAGCTTTCTATGATAAATTTAAAACGAACACAACCCCTTAAGTGCTTAGGGTGTCGGTAAATGTCGGTAACAGGAATCTGTAAACAGAATCAACTCGGCCCTTCTACTAAATTAAATTTCATAATCAAAACAAATTATATTTCCAAGACGAGTATAAAAATTAAAATACATATTTGACGCGTGGGAGATTTGAATTTGATTATTTTTCCTCCCAGGTCCAGAGGGAAAGAAACCTGCGATACTTTCCTATTACCAGACAGCATTCAATGAACCTCTGGTGCCTCACATCCGCTGGCAAAGCGACCATCGTATCGGCCAACATCCGATTTTTCGAACCCAACCGTGCCCAACAGTCACTCCTACTTTCCTAGTATAAAAATAAGCTAGCTATCGATTTTTGTCGATCAGAGATCTTCAGTCAGACAGGAGAACCTACCTCTATCTTCAAGATACTGACTTGATCAGTGTCTCCAATTAATTTACATATCCGAAAGTGAAACTGAAACCCCAAATCTTACTCGTTCAAGTGCAGAGAGATTCCAAACGATGTTAAAAAAAGAATGCTCAAATTTGTAATGCTTCCAATTTAATTATATTTAATTTAATTACAATAATAAGATAACTGTAATATTGGGAAAATTTTGTTTGACATTTGATCGTTTCTACTGGAAAACAAGGTCAATTTTGAAACAATTAAGGCTTTAGGACAATTATAAATTTGGGACAATTATGGTTGTATAACAAATATAATATTGGGATAATTCTAATTTTGGGACAAATGCTGAGGTAGTTATAAATTTGGGACGATTATATTTTTGGGACAATTGTGGTTTTGGCTCAAATATTGGGACCATTACAGTATTGGGAGACATATTGGAACAATTACAACTTTCCAGTAGGCATGAATGACCCAAGAGCCAAGATGTTTTTAGAAAGTTCTAAAAACGTCCTAAGTCAGGCCAAATAACGTTCTAAAAACATACAATGTTCAAAAGACGTGTTTAGGACCTTTTTGAAATCTTGCACATTTTTAGGAAGTTTTTTAGTCTGACTTAGGACGTTTTTTTGGATGTTCTAAAAACGTTTTTAGGTGATCTTTAAATTTCTTTACATTTTAAACTCTCAGCTCAAAATTTACCATTTAAGGTCACAATAGTCTCTAATCTTCTATTCAAATCCAGATCGACAATAGTCCCCGCAAAATTTCTCTATCACAGAAAAAACAAGGACTGAAAGTGTTTACAGCTGAAATCAGTTTTTAGGCTGAATTTCAGTCTTAAGTCAATTTTTAGTCTTGTTTTAAAACTAAGAAATCTAAAAACAAGACTAGAAACTGATTTAAGACTGAAATTCAGCCTAAAAACTGATTTTAGCTGTAAACACTTTCAGTCCTTGTTTTTTCTGTGATTAAATAAGAAGTTAAGAATTAAGAATAACTAATATCGAAACAAGTAATCATACTAAATTGAGCATCTTAAATTACCAAATTGATGTAATTTTCCTTTCGTAATCATCCAAAGCATTTGTGAGTGAATGGAAGGTCAAGGTCCCCTATCTTAAAGGGGCCAATGCCCGTATCAAATCTTAAATGCCTAAATCTCTTCATGATCTGATGCTCGCCTGTTAATAAAACTAACCAACTTTAGTCCCTGAAGAAGGAAAAAGGGTCGTGCATCAGAATCATGAATAAGATAAAATTGTATGGTGTATAAAAAAAATAAAAAGGAAGAATATAAAACGCTGTCGAAACTGCTTGTAATTCTATAGGGGTTTAAAGGCTCAAGAGATGGACTCGAACAAGGATAGGTCCAGTTTAGACTGCAATTTTATGGTTTTATTTTATGGTGACCATATTAGTATGGTTCTGTATATGTATGTAGTCTCTTCGGTATCTGCAGGGAATCCAGCATTACAAACTGGTTTTATTCATACAAGTATTATACATAGTTGGTTTTTACCAGAAGATAGAAGATATCTTGTAGTTGGTGTAAGAAGAAATCTGGCCAGCGGTCAGAGAGTCAAAAGCCAAGAAAACCTGTTACAACACTTTCTATTTGATCATGTTCTCCTGGTCTCTGGTCAAATGAAAACATCCGTCAAACAAAGAGTCGACAAAAAGATTACGACGTGAAAATTGGAGTGGTGATTTGAAGTAGAAGATCTTCAATTTAAGCTCATTAGTAGAGATCTTTTTATCAACTTTGAAGATAGTTTTATGACTTATAACTTATATTCTATATACATACTGATAGGTAATGCTATATCTATATCTATATCTATATATATAGAGTCTGCAAATCTAGACGTCTAGACTCTTGAATCAAGAATTCCTTTTCAAGAATTAATATAGATGTAGAAAATAATCCGAAAAGACCAAGAGAATTGTAGAAAAATGAAATTGCGATTTATTTTTAGATGCAGATATATTATTATATTCTGGAGGGTAGAAACTTGGATATCTCAGAGATATCCTAAAGTATTTTACTTTGGATATCCTATGGGTCTGCTATTAAATAACTCTACTTTGGACCCAATTGAATTCTTCATTTTACTCAAGGAAAATTATAGATAAATATTTTTTCGCTCTGTAGCACTAATCTTTTTTCAAATATAAGACTGGATACAGAGCGAAAAAATATTTAATTTCGATACATTTAGCATAAAATGAAGAATTCAAAATTTAACTTCAAAATTGAATATTTTCATTTTACTTAAAAAATATTTGAATTAGATATTTTATCGCTCTGTACGCATAATTATAGTTAAAAATTGATTAATTCTACAGAGGGAAAAAATTCAAATTTTAATATTTTTTGAATAAAATGAAGAAATCGAATTTGTAGATTAGAAGTTGGGTTCAACGCCCTTAATATTTGATTATTTGATTATAATATTATGATGAAATCACTTAGAATATATAGTATAAATTGATAAATAAATAAGTGTCTTATTATTTTGATGTTGCAGGTAACCAATTGACAGTTTTCAACAGCCAATCGACTATTCAAGTAGGAGGACGCTGGAATCGAAGTAGGGGAACAATGGAAAGGCCATTTTTGGGTGTGGTTTCTGGATTGGTTGTAAATGGTGCGAGAATTTTGGAATTGGCAGCTGCCAAAGATGGCAAGGTGACAACTAGAGGTGACGTTCAATTACTGCCATTTGGCAGCTTAGTTGACAAGGCAGCACCATTGCAAAGGATGCAACAGGTATGTTTATTTTTTTTCAATCTCAGATTTATTAGATTATTATGTATTATGTAAATAATTCCAAAACTGTTTTAAAATCGAGACAAAAATAGTAATAATAATTATTATTTTTTATTATATTATTATTTGCAACGTTATAACATTTTTCTATCTTTATTATTATTTTATAGACACCTGCTTCCGGATTTCCGGGTGTCATGGACGACCTGATTTTCTCTGGAGCCGGAAGTGGATGTGCAGGAGATGACGAGGATGAAGAATGCACTCCTATTGTTGATAATGGCTCCGGTAAGTGTAAGTAACAATTCGACAGGCGTATAAAATTATTTTTTCTGTACGTCCTGTCTCGTTAAATTAAAAATCAATAATTATATATATAATTATGTAGGTAAATTTTTAACTAAGCATGATTTTAAATCTCAATATTTTTTATAATTCTTATTCAATAGTTTTAACATAATTCCCCAGAATTCTTTTCTTTAAAAAATAATAATATAATAAAATAACGAAATTATAAATTAAGAACATGTATTTATCATTATTTATTTCCAAAAGTAATAATATGTTTTACAAATACGTCAATCAAAAAATTTTAAGCAGGAATAATTCTCAATTTAATACATAATTTTATATATCTCAATTTAATTAAATAGTCGCTGATTATAGTCTTATTAATAAAGGAAAGAAAAAGATGCCATTCAAGATATAAATTATCGATGATTTCCTGAGTTTTCCGATCCCTAATTTCCAGTTCATTTCCCTGCTCTATAGTAGGAACCCTCTTTTTTTTCTAATAATAGAGGGAAAAGTAGAATATTTCCGGCTCTAATTGTAAAGTAGGAGAACACTGTTCATTGTGTGTTGAACGGCTTGATTATCGAAAAACAATGTGAAAATGCTCGACCTACTTTTAAAAAACACATCTCTACATTGAATCCATTGACTTTTGCGCGCACCATTTATCTCTGGCACACAAACATACACACACATAAATATACATATATATCTATATATATATATATATATATTTTATATACATGAATATACATCACAAGACACACACAAAGAAACGTTTGGTGAATGTAGCACGTATCGTCACGCATGCCACCTTTTCATCTTCATGCTTGCCCGGTTGTATCTTCAATTCATTTGCATATTTAGGATCCCCTGCCGGAGATAAACTTCCAACAATCGTCCTTTCTCTTTTCATTTACCACCTCCTTGACTTTGTTGCTCCCTTGCTCAAAAATCTTCTCTGACTGACTAAAAACTGAATTTAATCGTCATCGAAGACTAATCAAGAAGCCATTGATCCCATTCATAAATTCCTAATGACTGAATATCTTCTTCCTTTAAGAAATCTAAAGATACATCTCATAGAGTCGGAAAAATTCTTATGTCTGAAATCAATAGAATAGTTCATTTCTTTTTTTTATTATTTTAATAATTTATGATAAGATACTTTAAAATATGCTTTACACTGCTAGAATGAAGGACGTTGCATCCAAGATGTTAATCTTAAAATTCGATTTCTTCACTTTACTCAACAAATTTTATAATCAGATATTTTTTCGCTCTGTATTGGTACTTATTTTTCAAATAGAAGTATGCATACAGAGGGGAAAAACCTCTAATTTTAATACTTTTAATTTTAATACTTTTAATTTTAATTTAATTTAGTAATTAATTTTTTAATTTTAATACTTTTTAATTTCGAATTTTTCGATATCAAAACTAGACTTTTTTCGCTCTCTATATAGACAATAGATATATTTCTTTTTTGTAAATGAATGCCTCTCTATAGCAAAAAAATCTAGTTCTAATATCTGTTGAGCAAAATGGATAGAATTTTGAAATTAGAACTTGGATCTAACAGCCTTAATTTTTAGGTGTTGGCGCCATATCACTATCTATATTTATGCTGTTTTGATTGAATTAAATAATATAATCCCTTCTAAAAAATTTAGCATGTTGAGGGTGTTGAGGTGTTTGATGATATTAATTTCTTTAATTATTGCAGACGATCTGATAACACCTGTCTACGTTGCACCAACGAGGTCACCAACGACATTTAAACCCAAGGGCTACATCAATAAAGGTAATATTCAAGTTAGACCTTCATGTGATGACGAAGAAGATTGTGAAGAAGGTTCTGGAGACCCTGGAACAACAGAAGAAATTTTCGTCACCTCTGCTACTGGTGGGTTTAGAAAATTGGAAATTCATTCCGTAACTTTCCTAAATCTTAATTATTGATTTTTTCTTCCATTTTGATCCTACTTTTCAAACACTGAAGAAAACTTAAAACTTCGATTGCTTTAAATTCTTATTTTACTTCAGGTACCTATAGTCAAACGTGGAATCCTAAATTTTGCATCATTTAAAAATTTTTATTTCCGTTTTTAGAACAATATTCAAATTTTATTCAAGTCAGGATAAAAAGGGGCTAAGAAAGAATATCGAAATATAAATAGGTATTGAGTCCAATCAACTGTGAAATTTAGAAGCTCGTCTAATCGATGACCAAAAGTGAGGGTATCGACCTCATGGTTAAGAAAACGTTTCCTGGGGTCACGACGTACAAAAAATTCGTATCTAATTTATCCTGTATCTTTTTTTACATTTCGTGACTGGGACTGTTTAATTAGGTTCTCTCTAAATATTCATTAGTAAATTAGTAATAAGCTAGTCAATAATTCACATACTTTAGTAAAAACCAATGGTAATTATATCTGACTCTATTTCTTGGAGACTTTATGACCTTTCGTGACACTTTAACAGGGTAGTTTTGTCAATATCGAACCTGTTGTCAAGCCTAGGGCAAAATGCAAATCCCATTAGTGTCAATAGCCTTCTATTTTCTAGATCTGTACCTTTAGGTTCATCCTATAATATCCCTTTAAAGGCATTCAAACCAAATTCCAATCTAAAAATTTTATTTTGATAATTTTCAATTTAAATTTCTATCTCTTCGTTTTACGCTAAAAGTATTCAAAGTAAACAGTTTTTCGCACTATACGCATAATTCTATTTGCAAAATCAATACCACTACAGAGCGAAAAAATATCTAGTAGTCATTTCTGTTGAGTAAAATGAAGAGATCGAATTTTGAAGTTAGAATGTGAATCCAATAGCCTATTTTATTCAGTCTTTGAATCCCAGCCTTTGCAAACTAATCCGAAATCTGCCTTCAGACATTTTTTCAATCCGAATTCATTTATTACTGACATTATTTTCAACTCAGCTGGAAATTTCTATAGAGGTTCCTTTTAAAAATTGAATTATATCAAGGTTTTCTGTACAGTTTATGGGAATATATCGAAATCCGTAAAAGTATTTTGGAGTGTAGGAACCCTTATAGTGAAGGAACCTGTTCGGAAACCTCCTTTTTTTTTTAAAGCGACTCAGGAAAATGTACAGGAACCTGTGTTTCATTTTTAAAAAAGAGGGAAGATCAGAGAAATCTGTACAGGAACCAACCTGTTAAAAAGGGAATTTCCTTCCTGAAAACTTAAAACCTGGTTCGGGAACCAGTACGGAAAATTTCTTAGGGAACCTGTACTTAGAAACGTCCATTTTTTCATTTTTTTTCTTTTGTTTTTCTCTTCTGTTTTATTTACCATCCTTTTCGAGGGTGGTTTAAGTAAGGGTTTGTTACGGTCCTGGTTTATACGCACGCGTATTTTAGCAGCCGGGTCACCCTCCTTTGCAATTACTGATAATTCAACACGCGCACTGATCTCTTGTCATAGATTCGAGCTCGGTGACGTTTACAACACAGAAGGAGCTTTCAACAAGCCACATCAGCACCCAAACTTCCACGGGATCAACATCACCACGAGGTGTTGTGACTGTGGTTTCTGCTCAGAACAATGTTTCCACCACCGGTTCGGAGACAACCTACACCAGGTGAGTCACATTGTCATCCAAACAATAATGAAACCGTGGCCTACTCATATGCGCAAGGGATATGGCAGGATTTATTTTCAGCGAATTGATTTTCCGCAAAGAGTTTTATTCAGCTTTCAGGTCGGGGTGAATCCGTATTTGAACATTTTAAATAAGGGGTAGATGAATATCGTTAAATAGAGCTAGTGAATATTTCAAGAATATTTAGTGGAATTATTTTTTCATGTTGAACGTCTGCTTTTTTATGCAAGATAATTTGTAAGATGGTGGACATAACTTTCCTGAAATTAAGGGTTGAAATTCAAAAATAAAAGTGAAATTGGTCCTTGTTATTTTTATTGTGTTTTTAGCTTTTTTTCATTTTCTGTGGAACAGAATTTCTCTTCAAGTGAGAATGTTCTTTAAAAATTACTCTGATCAAAGTGTTTAAGATAAATTTATTGTTTATTTGCTTTAAAAATTGGTGTATATTATTATTCGGTTAAAATAAGAATATGTTCAGGGTTTTTTTTGAAAACCTTGTAATTTCACTACTTTCAGTGTTAAGTTAAAATAGTCTTTTTCACTTTTTAGATAAACTTCTTTTACGAAAAAAGTGCGTGTAAAGAGAGAAAATACATCTAATTGTAAAATTTGCTGAGTAAAATGAAGAGATAAAATTTTTATGATAGAACTTGAATCCAGTACCCTTAAAGAATTATCACATAGGTTGTATTAATTTTTAAAAATCCTAAAATTCTCCTCTTTTTTCAGTACTGTGACGACGCAACGCCAGCGGACATCGACTGTGACGACGACTTCATCGACAACGGAGATGACGGAACGTCACACTCCAATTCCTCCCGGCACTGGTGACACAGAATTCAAACTATTCACAATGCGTCCAAAGGTCATAAATAATAACAACAAGAGGATAAATTCCGAGGCGGCCGAAAATGCAGCTCTAATCATCGGGATAATTGCTGGCGCCTTGATAGCAATTGTTCTCATAATCCTGATAATCCTCAAGTTCAAAAATCGTCCCGAGGCCAATTACAAGGTCGACGAGGGCAAAACCTTCTGCCAAGATCCAAATGCGGCTCTTCTCGGAGCTGCAGGTTCGAATCAGCCGTACAATGGTGGCTTGAAAAATGGTGCCAATGTTAACAGAAACGGCAAAAAACGGGAGGTGAAAGACATTAAAGAGTGGTACGTGTAAATTTAAAACAGGGGAAAAATTCGAAGGTTGAGTTCCTTAACCTACGGGAAGAGAGGAAGCGATCCAAAGACTGACTGTTAGAAGGAGAAAAAAAATAAGTAAAAGTTTAAATAAAAATACTGAGAATGGAAAAATACTGCGAGAGTTACAATGAAGCGTGTGAAAAAAAAACGTTTCCTCTTAGACAAAATAACGTAGGGCCTTTCGTTTTTCTAGTAAACGATCTCGACACACTCAATTTGGGCTCGATTTCAAAAATTTATTCTCTAGCTCAGAATTGAAAATATCGATTTTTTGAAACGATGAGAAAATTGGATTTTTAACAAGACGAATTCAAGAGAGTGAAATTTAGAATAAAGATTTCTAGCTATTGAGAGGCAAAATCGAGTCTGTGGAGATGAATTTAGATTACTCAATTATTGTTGTATAGAAGAATATAAATACTATTTATAAATTGTGTTATACGTGTAAATTGTTTATCGAGTTATAGATTTTATTAAAGTCCGCGTACGCAATGCAAAGAGCAGAGAGAATAAGAATTCTCGATATAAATATAAATATCTCTTATAAATATTCAAGTTACTTTAAAGATGATAAATACATAACGAATGGCACCCGGAACTTATAAAATAAGTAACGTAGCATGCAAAATGCTTATACATACACAGGGTGCGAATGCAGTATTGCCAATACGAATTAAGAACTGTTAATAAAAGTATGTATAGAGTGTTTATGTATATCGACGCGAGACACTTGAGCGCACGAATGCCGTTGCACGCGTTTCATACAAGCCGTAGATAATTAAAAAAAGATATACATAAATCCAAAGTACCATTTTCACCGATGAAATGTGACATTTTCTCTGTTTTGATATCAATTATAAAATTAAATCTCATATCTGTCTCGACGATTGAGATACGAACTGAAAAAAAAGACATCTTTTAAATGTCTCTAATTCTTAAAAAGAATTTCTCTTTATCTGGAAATATCAGGAAAGAGACCGAAACGATTTCAATTTTTTGAACCAATTTGAAATACATATCTTTTATGAAACTAATACTATAATAATAGTTCATTAAATTAAATTAAATTTGATTTTGTATATTATTTTGTACTAGCGAATTACTTGCTCGGTTTTGAAACTTAAAACTCATTAAATTCATCGAATGAAAGTGAGAGATTGAATTTAAAAAAATTAGGCACGATGTACAGTGACTGTGCTAACAATCGAAAGTTCGTGTGTGAATGTATTTCATAACTAAAAAACAAGAACCGCTTTTGGAATTTTTTATCGACACGCTTCTTCCAGGGAGACTCGACACTCGCCGTTTTCGAATTTTTCAAAAATGCACGGGAAAAAGGTTTCGAGTTCGTTGTCATATCAATTTTTTGTAAAATCGTCTTTCTCTATTTTTTCTCGTGCAGATAGTTTCTTCCTGGATCGGAATATTAGAACTATCTCGAAAGTCTCTACTAGAGTTCTGAATATGTAATTTTTATTCGATTAGAATGGCCGAAAATTTAAAATTAAGGATTTATCAGAATTTATTTTTAAAGAGAGAAAAATCTTTAAAAATAAATGTTGAAATTGTAAAATTATGAATAAAAATTTAGTTTTTAATTGGAATGATAATTTTTGATTTAAAACAAACATTAAAATTGTCCAGTGTTTACAATTAAAAATTCGTTTTTTATGATTTGAAAAGTATTGAAATTTGATAAAAGAAAGCCAATAGGAAAGATTAGATTGAATCAAAATTTATTTTAAAAATGACGATAATATTCTCTGCAAAGTCACTCACTTTAAAATTCTCAAATTTAAAGAACTCTAGATCAACTACTTAGAGCTTCTTCCACTATTTCCTACTTGGTTCCGATCGGCCGGACCACCAAAAATTTTTGCTATCCTCCATTTTCGTCCGATTAATCGAAGCACTGATCGATTTCCTGTTCTTACTGCACAATTTTTCGAGTGTTCAATAATTCTATCGCCCGATGATTTGACTAAGGACTATATTAAGCGACTGTATCGAGATTTTTCCTCGATAAAGAACGACACGAGCGTACCTATCTGCAAATAAAAAAGACCAGATAGGCTGTATAAATCAATATGAAAAATTAAGTGGCTAAGTTACTACAGTCCAGATACCCTGGTGAAAAAATGGTTTCAAAATTAATCGATAGCTAAATAAAATCAGAATAAAAGAAAATAGATTTCAGAGGGAATTCATAGTATTATAGAGAATTTCGACTTGTAAATAAACTCGATTTTTACATCAATTCCCTCTAAATTCTACAAATTACTGCAATATTTCAAACCGAGAATTTTCAAATCATTTCTAGATATTGAAACAATTTTTTCATTGGTTCTCTGACTGCCCCACCTCTATCTGCATATCCTTCGATGTACTGAGACTAATGTTTATACTATTTAACTATCTACGAAGAAAAAATGTTACTCTATACACTTAACCATGCATTACTTGAAATAAATGTATCAAGAGGACATCGTCGACTATTTAGCAACTGGAAAAAATCACGAGATAAAAAATACGAGTAAAAGAACGAGGATAAGATAAAAAAAAATGCGCTTAGCCGTATCTGGAGTCGCTAGCTAGATGGAATTATATTTTACATTGTACAGTTACTATGAATGCACTATAGATAGATTATATTCGTAAAGGAGGTACTGATGTTAGCGAGGAATAAGAAAAAGAAAATTGTAGCTCAGATCTTTTCCATGCGAGCGCACGGCATTTTCTGTCATTTGCGAAATGAAGAAAATAACGACCGAAGCGTGATTGGCTCTTTATTTTAAGTTTTAAGCGTAATCGTAATTTAGCGAATGGTGCATTTAGATTTTTTATACATCGACTCAAAGCTTCCTGAAACATTTCTTTAGAGACCAAAGTTGTGTGCGTGTTATAATTCTTAATATTCTTAATATCAGCTTATTGTTGATTTTCGAATTTATCTTCAATTCGGTTCTTTTTTATTCAGAGTATATTTTACAGGTTCGATTGGAAATTACACGTTCCCACGCCTATGCACCCGTAAAAGCTAGTGCGTGTAATTAGTCGCATTGCAAAACCTGCCCCTGAATTTGGTCAAGTGTAAATAAATAGGATAATTGCCATAACTAAATTATACGAATAAAATCATGGAAAATGTCGACTTCGCTTTTATTTTTATCCTCGTATCATCCCCTTATTTTCGATACTTTAATTCTAAAAATATTTTTTCCAAAATAAAACTTGGAAATTGAAAAAATGAGTAAAGTAACGTTTTCTTCATCTAATCGTTTCATCTACTCACAACAATTTTCTGGGAAAGGCATCAAACCATCAAACTTTGAATTTTTATTTAACATAATTTATTCAACAGTTTCCGCCAGTACAACTTCATCGGCAGTAAATTGTCCTTCTTTTGCAAGTTAGGATTGAAAACATCAAAATCTACTCTCCTCAACTTTTCTAAATAACTTTCAGCTATTAGGTAAGGTAAAAAAATGACATTATTTGACTTCTGCACTTTCTCTTTCAATGATCGAGCCTGCAAAAGAAATAAATTATAGTATAATAAAATATAATACAAAATAAGAGAAATTTATATTAAATACTCACTTTTTGTAAGTGTGAATTCGCACACGATGAGACTTCAAAAACAACGTCTTTAACTTCCTTACTGCTTTGACCTCTCAAGACTGATTTAAGAGAAACTTTGTATTTTGTTAACAAATCCTGAGGTAGAGTAACTTCGCCCTTTTGAGCATAATAAGGAATCGCTCTAATTAAAGTCACAATTCCACAAGCTTTGCCCAAGTGACTAGCAAAATGATCAGTGTTTAAATCCTTCGTATTCTTTGCTTCCAACAATAAATAATAGATTGACGAGGAAGCATTTTCTGCGTATTTTTCAATTGCTGACAAATTAATGAAAGTTGGAGTTTCTAGTTTTGAATATCGAGCTTCTATGAGGCGTTTGAAGTAGAGTTTTGATAATTTGTAATTCTTTAAATTCTGACATAAAATAGAATTCATTAATCAAAACTTTTGCATAAAACCCATTTTATAAAAGTACTTATTATTGATGTAATTATATTTAAGATTATCTCACCCTATGTAACTCCAATGCTGTCGGAGTTTTTGGTGAAGAGCCTTCATAAATATTATTAACAGCATCTTCCCAAAATTTGAGTCTAAGCAATCCATTTCTTGTGTCTCGGACTTGATCTTCAACCGTTGCTATTTCAACATTAAAGGCTCGAATCGCAAAAGCTACGGATCTTATTTCACTGGGCAACAGCAGAGTGCATAAAAAACTCTCATAGTCATGTCTCCTGCATATAAAATTTCAAATGAATATAAAAAAACAAGTTGCAGCCAAAATGAATCAAATAAATTACAATTTTATAACTAAGATCGTGTTAAATTAGAAAATTTCTATATCTAAGCATTCAAAATTAAATCATTATAAATTTCAACTGCTGTTAAAACTTGAAAAATTGATTATTTCAAGAAATCAAAATTTAAACTGATTCAAAATTTCCAAAATGTATTGAAAATTCTACACTTTCAAAATTAAAAATTTTTCAAGTGAACATTTGCCAATTTCACACCAAAAGCTATAAATTTGATAATTTATTAACGCTCTCAATTATATAATTAGTAAAAGTCTTAAAATTAAATGTTGAGAAAATTATATTTAGGCAAATGGAAACATAACCTCATTTTTTTCGAATTCAAAAACAAAACAAAGGAAAATCCAAGAAACAGTACTTACCTGACCAGGTTTAAACAATATTCGCTTGGACTTTGTTTTACGGTTGCCATTGTTCGAGTGCATTGTCTTTTCACGTTTACTCTTAAGTAATAAGGACCACTTTTCCATAAAATAAAAATCGGCCTCTGCACGGACATGAATATGGAGTCATTGGAGTCTGCTAGAATCTTATTTTTCACGCTTTTCACCTCAATATTATATACATAGAAACTATAAATATCTTTATATAAAAAGAAAACTATATAATATTTCTTTAAATGTAATTATTCGTCATTAAATCCATAAATTATATATCGCATAACAATAAATTTAATTCTAGTAAAATAAATACTAAAATTTCGCGGGAATTATCAAAAATTATAGATTTTTCCGTCTCTGGGGGGGGGTCGTAAAATTTCATGAAACTTTGGTCCAATGAAAAGTTTCATGAAACTTTCAAGGTCTCAAAAAACATTGCAATGTTACAAAGATGGTGGCGGGAAAATTAAAACTTTACACCCAGTGCCTTCCTTATGGCATTTTTCAGTTTTTAATGAACAATTCAACACTTTTCTTCAACGCACTCATAAATATCGTAGTTTTATTTAAAAAATACTAAATAATATTGCATAAAAATTGTTTATCTGGGCCAGTGAGAATTGACGACCTAACCTGATCTGGTTTTCGCGCATGCGCATTTCGAAGTCCCTCCTTTGCCCCACCAGTAAAATGATGAAATTTTGGCAGTTAAATGGGTGAAACATTTGAAAATTTCAATGTTTCAATGAAACATTGAAATTTTCACAAAAACCCATGCCAAACGGCAGGGTTGCATGGCGCGAACTCGAACGTTTATATGTATAATACGTATTTTACGAATTATACGTAAAAATGTAATAAGTGTAAAAAATGGTGGACTTGAAAGGAGGGTGGGGGAAAAAAAGCATAACATAACCTCACTTATTCAAGAATTAGGTTATGTTTACTTTCTAAATATGTGAGCGCAGTCGCCATCTTGAAAACGTAAATTACATGTGTAACCCTTCTAAGGGGGGTGAGAGGCAGCCGGCAGACATGTTGTTCGGTTTCTAACCTAAAATATATATATATATATATGTATATATAAATTTAGTTTGATGTGTTAGTTTGGTTTGTGCATCATTATGGAACAGCAAGTTTCTTTATATGAATCGACAATTTGTCGATTATGTGCCGAAAACAATGGAAGTGGAGAACCCCTTTTTCGGGAAAATGCAGAAGAACCGGATTTAAGCACGATGATAAATCGCTATTTACCACTCAAGGTACTAATCACATAATTTTTCACAAAAATCAGACCTCTACTTGACTTCCTATTTTCATGACTAGGGGCTCGATTGATTTTCGTTGTACTCATTTTTCTTTTGACTACTTATTCTACTGAATTGGCACATCATTTCAATATTTTTAGAATTGTTAAATTTCAATTATTTACCAAATTTTGAGTTTTTAAATCTCGCCTTTTCAAAGTTTTCGAATTATAACATAACCTAATTTTATTTTCGTTTTCTCCAATTCACACTTTTCATCCTTTTCGTATAAAAAATAACTCACAGTTTTTGATACAATTTATAATCGCTCGATGCACAATTTTCTCAAAAATTTGCCCGGAATTATTGCAAATTCATCACAATTAGGAAAAATTTGTACGCATCTAAAAGTTTCTAACATTTTTTGGAACGTGAATGCAATAACAAAAATATAAATAATCAATATTATATTAATTATTAAAATAACATTGTTTTTTATTTGGAGTTTTGTCTGATTTTTTAGGCTTCGAATTATAATTTATTGCATTTTAAGGATTCTAATTTCTAATAATTTGTAATTATTGTACGTTTTTAAAAGTTTAAATTTAAAATTGATTAATTGTGTACGTTTGATTTTTATATTTGAATTAATAAACTAACGACATTTTCAGGTCCAGAAGGATGGAAAATTACCCCAGACAATTTGCCCCGGTTGCAACATTCAATTGGAATCAACGATTCAGTTTTTCGATTTGGTAGTGGCAGGTCAGAAGAAAATTCGAGATCTGTGGAAGCAGCAACTCGAAGCGGAACGAAAAGCCAAGCGCGAAATTGATCGTTTAAGGCGCGATGATTCCATATTGACGATTGAAGCTGTGGATACGACCGAGGGAAAAGAAATTGCAGAAAATCTAGAGAATATTGAGAACGACGAAAATGTTGAGACTACAGGAATTGAAAATACTGAAGAGGATGGAAAAGAGGATGATCTCGATCATCAAATTTACATAAACAGTATGTTTCTATCTCATTTATGTATCTTTTTAAAAAATATTTTAATTAATTTTTTTAACAGAAATTATTATATATTTAAATTTTGCAGTTCTGCCCAATGGTTCCATGTACTCCTCCGATCATGAAATAAAACTACAAATGGAAGGCTTAGAGAGACCGAGAAGAAAAAGAGGACGGCCTCCAAAAATGGATTGCAAGGTTAAATTCATTTAGTTTACAGCATTTTGTTAATTGAAAAAAATAATAATTAAATAATAAATAACAATTTGGCTATTTTTTGTTCTATTAAAGACTGAAACTTTGGAAGATATTCAAGAAGAAATGAGTCAAGGTGAGGAGGATAAACAGGAAGAAGATATGGAAGAAGAGGATGATGGAACCGGAAGGCGACGTAGAAAAAGAAAAATTCCACAAAGGTAATTGTACAATTCTTTAAATTATCTATGAACTTATGTTTTGATTTATTTTTTAACTACTGAAATTGAATAAATTCCAGGTTTAAGGAAGCCGTACAAGGAAAAGAGCTTGATAGAATATTCAAGGAAGAAGGAGTCTATGACGAAGGAGATATTGATTATAACGATGATTATTTCGAAACCACTGACGAATTTAAAACTCTTACCACTCCAGATGGTAACGAAATTATCGGACACTTGGAGACTGAGGAAGGAAAAGACTTAGGCGAGTTGGTGGTCATAAACAGAAACAGAGGTCGAGGTAGACCTCGAAGAAAGAAAAACAAATATTTCTGCAATATTTGTGGAAAAGGATTTAATCAACTTAATAAATATACTTCACATAAGTAAGTTTATATGAACTCCGAAAAATGTTCTCCTTATTTTAAATAAAAATATTGAATACAGACTAATTTATATTTTCTCCTATTTTAGGAGTCTACATAAAAATATTAAATATAAATGTCTGGAATGTGAGATACAGTTTTCGAGCGAGGATAAGTTCCTTCTTCATCAAAAAACAACTTCTCATACTGGTCGCGAAGTTTTTGAAGTTTTGAAAGAAAAAGAAGACGTAGCGAAGCCTGAAATTGTTATCCCAACTACGGAACCTGTTGTGACTTCTACTGAAGGAAATTCTGAAGCAAGCATTGTAATCCCCGACAATCAATACAAGAGTGAAAATACGAAAGTAATTCCAATGGAAGTTAATCTAACTCGGGAAAACACGACTGAAGAGATTCTTTCTGAAAAAAATGCTTCTGAAGAAATTCCTTCAGAAGATTCTTCTGAAAAGAATTCTTTAGAAGAAACTACTTCGGAAAAAGATCTTTTTGAAGGAAATCCTTCTGAAAAAGATCCTCTTGAAGAAAACCCTTGTGAAAAAGATACTTTTGAAGGAAATACCTATGACAAAAATCCTTCCGATGAAAAGACAGAGAGCTCAATAAAATGCGATCAGTGTCACCAATCGTTTTCCTCTGAAGAAGATAAGGAAAAACACATGAAGCATGATCACAGTAGTGAGAAACAAACGGTAAGATTGATTAATCCTGAATTCAATTGATTAGAAAGTCTTATATGTAATTGGATTGGAATATTTGGAATTGAAAAGTACCTATTAAATGAACTTTTTTTCAGAACTCCAAATTCGACAAGGGATTCCCGTGCGATATTTGTGGAAAAGTCCTCAATCATCCAAGTTCCATTTTGTATCACAAAGAGGCGGAGCACAATAATGGCAGACGATTTGTTTGCAACAAGTGCGGAAAGAGTTTCAAGCACAAGCAACTTTTGCAGAGACATCAACTTGTCCATTCAGAAGAAAGGCCCTATGTTTGCAAATCCTGCAACGCGAGTTTTAAAACGAAGGCAAATCTTATTAATCATCAATCGACACACACTGGAGAGAAAAAATATTTATGTGATCTTTGTGAACAGCAGTTTGCTCACAAAACGAGTCTTACTTTGCATTACAGGTAATTTTACTAAAATTTAAGCTATTTCGAAGGCAAGGGTGTAGATATTGTTAGAATAGATGAATATTCTTTCCCATTAATCCTTAATTATTGTAATGAATTTCATGGATTTTAAATTTTTTTCTAATTTTTAAATGTATTTTTCAGATGGCACTCGGGTGATAAGCCTTACCAGTGTAAAGTCTGCAATAAGAGCTTTTCACAAAACGGAAATCTCCAAGAACACATGCGAATTCACACTGGAGAGAAACCCTATTGCTGTGAAACTTGCGGACGTAAATTTACAACTTCTTCTCAATTTAAACTGCATGTTAAGCGTCACACAGGTGACAGACCCTGGAAATGTGAATTTTGTGTAAAAAGTTTTTTGCACAAAGATACCTGGAAAACTCACGTTCGCAGACATAAAGGAGAAAGACCCTTCAAATGCTCAAAATGTACTCGAGCGTTTACGGAACAATGGGCCTTGAAAAAACATCTACGTTTGCATACTGGTGGGATTTAGTCCATTTTTTTAAAAGAAATATGATTTTTTAATTTTTTAAAAATAATTATCTAATCCATTCTATTTATTTATCTGCTTTAGGAGAGAAGCCTTATTCTTGTGATGTATGTGGAAAAGCTTTTGCTGATTGTTCAAATTTAACAAAACACAAAAAGGTTTGTGGATAAAAATTAAGTAAACAATATTTAATTGACTATGGAAAAAATTCTAGGAATTTTAAAACTATTTTTTATCTGGTTGTAACGCAGGTACACAAGGAACACAATAAAGCGATGGATGTAAGTGAACTACCTGAAGGGACAGAAATCAACACAGTTTGGGAGATTTTGCCTAACGCACCAGAAATGAGGGATAATTCTATTGGAAATCGAATAACTGAAGTTATAACGACTGATAACATACCAGAAGATGAAGTTCCTCAGATTTATTACGTCACTTATCAAAATCAAGATATAATCGAACAACCTAGAATGTTACAATTTAGTATGTTTATTTTCAAAGTATTGTTTTCTGTTGTTTCTCGTAATTTCAATTTGAAATTGAAATTTATTTAAAAAGCGAAGTCATGATTGACCTTTAATTTTTTACAGTCGATTCTTCTGATGTGATTGAACTTAAAGAAGATTTAGCAACTATTAGTGCTGAAACTCTGCGCACAATTCGAATTCAAGATGATGAATTTGTCACTGAAGAAGCATTTATTGAATGCCAAGAAAGTAACGAAAGCTTCGAGGACGAAATTAACGACTTAGTTCAGGTAAATTTTAATTTCTTTAATATAAATATATTGTTGAAACGTTTAAAATAAATAAAATAATCAATAAAAATAATGTTTAATATTTCAGATCATGGATAATGAAGGAAATGTGATTCCTCTGTCGCTGCAACACGCACGTCAACTTCTAGATGGTCAGGTCGTAGTCACTCAGGGAAGTGATGGACAGTTTGTGAAAGTGAATTCGGGAGTTATACCACCAAATCTATTTACTCAGTTAGGTGTAGATATGAGTGAAGTTATACAATCTAATCCTGTGGTTGTAACCAGAGGAGGAGCAGGAGGAGGAGGAGGAGGAGGTGGAGGAGGATCGGCAGGAGGTATAGGAGGAGGTGGAGGAAGAAAGAGTTCAGCGGCATCCCGGAATCCCGATAGAAATATTGAAAGGAACACTTCTAAATTTTAAAAAGCATGTATTACGAATTACACAATTATATCAATACAATGTCATTAATTTATTCGTAAAGTGGAAAACGATGTATTATTACTGGCAAAGTTAGTGTATATCTTAAATTACAATTAAGTTTCATGTTTTTTCTCTCTCTCTTTTTTGGAAAAATAGACTGTTTAGATTTTGTACAGAATTTGTTGTTTTAATTTTCTATAATGTGTCTTTAGATTTGTAATTTGCGCAAATTAATAATTATTTTTAACCCCAATATAGGACATAACTTCCAACATTTGCGAATAAAAAATGATTGTTTATAAATTAATTGAATTTAACAAAAACTTGATTTTTGTACCGGACGATTTAAAGTTTAATAATTTCTCAGAAGCTTTCGGTATGATAGAAATTATAAATAATATTATATATTTAGTATGCTTCACTTTAAATCTTCCGCGCTTTCGTGAACGTTGGTAAGCCTGCTTTTAAATAATGTGACGTCGCAGGCCACATGGTGGGGGGTAGACTGTCAGGAAGGTTGGGCTCAACAAAAATTGTACATACATGGAAAATGGAAATCAATGCAAAGATCTGAAATAGAAACAATTTTTCATCGTAAGTAATTCATAAATTTATTAATAAGTATATTTTATAAGTGAACAATTTATTTCCGCTTATTTTGAGTACCCACTTGTCTCTTGACATACTTTTAATTTTTGAATATAAAATAAAATGTCGTAAATTTGTAGGTTATTTGACCGTTTGATTTGTGTTGATACCCCAAAAACGGCCAAATAACCTACAAATTTATGAGATTTCATTTTATTTTCAAAAATTAAAAGTATGTCAAGAGACAAGTGGGTACTCAAAATAAGCGGAAATAAATTGTTCACTTATAAAATATACTTATTAATAAATTTATGACTTACTTACGATGAAAAATTGTTTCTATTTCAGATCTTTGCATTGATTTCCATTTTCCATGTACAATTTTTGTTGAGCCCAACCTTCCTGACAGTCTACCCCCCACCATGTGGCCTGCGACGTCACATTGCACAGCCTAATTAAAAATGGCTGTTGTCAACCTTGTGACGCTTGTGACTCAAGTGCTTTTCAAGTCTTTTCGTGGCATTAATAATTTTAATTGATTTTAATCCTCGTTATATGCTATTTATATAATTGAAAAAGTGAAGAACGAACATGTAAGTATTAAACAGGTCTTAACAAATTTTACGTAGATAATCTCTGAGTATTTTACATCCTTGAAACTTAAAATTGACTTAAATATTTATAATGTTTACATATTTAATGAACAAAGGGATTTAGCTTTTAAAAAATAAGTACCATTTTCTCTCAATTAATGCAGTTATTTTAATTTGTGTGATTTTGACAAGTTTATTTTCACTTGAAAAAAAAAGAACAAAATTTTCATTTTGAGGTTGGGATTTCATTGTTGACATGTTTGATGTTTCATAAGCTCGTCGATAAAGTTTTCGAATAGATGATAATTTTAACAACAAACCGGTGATTGTTTACCAATTCGTTACTCACGATTGTTTAAAATTTAAGGGATTTGAAAAATCAAGAATAAGCATATTATACTCATAATAAATATAAATTATAAAATGAATTTACATTTTGAATTAAAAAAATATTTTTATCAATAATTAATTTTTGTTATGCAGATACATTTTAAGACCAAAATGGAAAGCACAGACCAGACAAGTTCTCAAGCGGAATTTCTGAAGAAGTGCGAGGAGGAATTTAAAGATAGATACACCGAAAAAGACGAGGCTTTCATGAAAATAAAGAAAGCTGACCCAAAAAAACCACCAATTATTGACCCATGGCACAACAAACCAAGAAGACCACAAAACGACTGGGGTCGTCACAATTATGGACAAAATAGGCACAATTCTTGGGATCGTCGTCATGACAGAAATGAAAGACATGAGAGAAATGAAAGATTCGATCGACACGTTGGTAAACACCATCTTTATCAGCGTCATTCCAGACCGTATTAATAAAATCATTATGAATTATAAGTTTCAATTTATACTTTTCCGATTCCGTTTTTAACATTCTACGTATTTTTATTGTTTATATTCATTAGATTTTCATCTAATTTTCTGTCCTCTTCAATCATCATTAGTTTATTTAATAATTAGGATTAAAATTCGATTTTCACCTTCATTTTTACATTCTTATCAGAGAGAATGTATTAGATTTGTTTAAAATTTGACCCCCCCCCCCCCGTTTTTTTATTTTGTGATTCATTCGTGAGGTTTGTACTCGCGGATTTGATTAATTATTAATTACTGTAATTTAAAGCAACTTACAAATCGTTCCATGCTTCGGTTTGTGAAAGAATAATATTGTATATTATGATAATGAATGTATTTTGTAAAACAGGATAATAAACTATGTATGTACTTTGTTTCCTATGGAATTATTTTGTATTATTAAAAATTGTTTTTTGGGAAAATGTTTTCAAAAAAATATATTTTTTTAATATGGATTTAATTTATTTAATTTGCACTATAATTCAAATTTTAATTAATTTGTTTGTTTGGAATACAAATTTTTCAATTGTAAATTATAGTTGAAAAGTTGACTAATGTAGCATAATTTTTCAATTCCAATTGGTGGGAAAGTTTAAACTCGTGGAAACCAAGTGTAAATAATTTCAATATTATTTCTTTTCCGTACTATTTATGTACAAGCATAGAAAGATTTTATAATGGGATAAGAGCTTATTATTTGACTGGAAATAATATATAAGCGTTAGAAGAATAAGTTATTAATATTTAAAGAATTAACTCCTGCTGCCACCAAACGACAAAATCTTGAATCATTCACATTTTTAGGATTCTAACCACAAATCCGGCAAATGATTGTCAAATGTCAAAACTCAAAACAAGCCGCAAATAAATAATTTATTTTCAGTACAAATTAAATGAAAGAAAACCAACATATTAAGTATAAATAAGGAATTCTGACTTCGAGACCTTAAAATCTAATTCTAAGTATATAAATATACTTAATTACTCATTTTTTAAAGATTTTCACTTCAAGAAAAGAAAATGGCTCAAGGACGAGGTTTGCTTAATTTTCATTTTATTTCATCCATTTTTTCCAAAATCCATTTTAATTATTAGATATGACTCAAAAATTTACAAATTGTAAGTTTTTATTTTTCCTAATTTAAATGTTTGCTGTTTTCAAATGTAACCTACGATACGAGAATAAAAAAATGCTTTGTCATTTCTTCCTTTTTTCTAATTTTTGAAGTTTTCGTAATCCACGATTATGGTCGAATTCTTCACCACCGGATAAAATTTATCTTGCAGATAAACCTTGAATCCACCAATCAGAAATGGTTAAATAGTTTTTATCTGCAAGATAAATTATACCCGGAGGTGAAGAAATCGGCCATTAAACTAATATATAATATAGATAATACAAAAAAAATTTTGTTCTCGCATTTTATCATTTTTCGCGTTAAAAATTTTCTGAATATTAACAACAAATAAGTGATCCAAGATTATCCAAGATACTGTGGTTTTTCCAGATCACTCCGGAGGTACGAAGAAGAAACGAAGTCGTTTCTACAATAAAGGCTCTACGAACATCGGCGACATGGGGAAAGAAGTTCTGGAAAAGCTCGATGAAAACAGCCAAGTCGTAAAACAATTTCGCGAATATGCCGCTGAACTCGATGATAAACACGACCGCTTTGAAAGAATTTTGAAGGTCAGCCGAGACATCACCATCGAGAGTAAACGAATAATTTTCCTCCTTCACACCATCGACAAAAAAGAAAAGCGAGAAGCCGTTCTGAACGATGCACAAAACCGACTCGAAAATGTGTGCAAGACTTTCTTTAAAGTTATCGCCAAGGAACTCCACGGATATGATGTCTATCAATATACTCGTGCCTACAAACCCGGAGTTCAGGAATTTGTTGAGGCTATCACTTTCCATCAATACCTTAAAAGCAAAAGTCTCCAGCATTGGACAGAGATCGAAAAATATCTTACTTATACATTAGAAGAAAATCCCAAAAGCTCTAAAGAGGAGAAAACTCGTAGCGATTCAGAGGCAAAAACTGAAGATGAGCTAAAAAATCTCAAAATTCAGCTAAAAACGATAAAAACGCCTCTGCTTCCTCAAGATTATATTCTGGGAATTGCTGATCTAACCGGAGAATTAATGCGCAAATGTATTAATAATCTCGCCTCCGGAAACATCTCAGTTTGTTTTGATACCTGCACTTTCGTTAGAAATATGTACCAAGGATTTCTGGGCAGTGCTGGAATTTCCGGAAAGGAAATCAACAGGAAGCTTTTCACTTTGAAGCAGAGCTTGTCGAAAATCGAAAATGTTTGCTACACTATTAAAATTCGGGGATCGGAGATTCCGAAACATATGCTTGCCACTGTCGCCATTGAAACTGTGGAAGAAAATACAGTGGATGATGACGAGGGATATCAACATTACTAAATAGATCCAAGCCAAAGGCACCACAGTACTTTAAAATAAATCCTATTGCATTCACAATTAAAACCAAGATTCTAATTTGTATAAAGTCAAACCATTTTTATTTTTATAACGATTCAAATGACTAATTGATACTAGGATTTCTCTACGAATTAAGAATATTTGATAAATGTTATAAATATTTACGATACTGATCAATGATATAATATATCATTATATGTATATTTTTTGTACCGAGACTAGATGTAGAGTGAAGTTCTCGATGTGCGAATTTTTAATTTTGTACCTGTTGGATATTCGATAAATCATTTATCTTGACTTTTTTGTATTCTCAGTAAATAAAAGTTTAATTTTCATGTATATAGTCTCGTATTTGGATGTATAAAGTTTAATGAATTGAATATTATTTAGTTTTAAAATTGTTGAAGATTTTTAAATTATCAAAGTTAAAATTGTGTAATTTTAAACTTTTATCAGGGAATATGGGAATGTGTCTCAGAATTTGAACAATGGATAAGCGAAAGAGAAAATCGTTTTAATTTACTTTTATAATCTAAATTAATAAGTTTCATTTAAGTTTCAATAATCTACTTATTTCTTCTAAACATATATTTGCTTCTTCGAGAGACTCTTCGTTGTTTTGAAGTCTCGCTAACATCTGACCTTCTTTACAGGATTTTTGTGCTTCTTGATAAAGACCCTTTTTCATGTAAGCGTAACCCAGGTTGATGTGAATTGCACTGAGGTCAAATTCCTCCAGTTTCTTCCCTAAATAAAGAATTTTATCGTTTTTGTATTCAATATTTGAAAACTATGTTTTAATTATGAGTCTTCTTACCGGCATCGATAGCTTCGCTTAAGTATTTAATAGATAAATCATATTCGCCTTGTCTGCAGACAATTGTTCCTAAATCATTGAGAATTGTAATAGTTTGTTCGTGTACTATTCCGTTTACTTTAACCGATAAATCGTAAGCTTCCAAAAGAAATTTGTAGCCTTCCTTATCCCTGGATTGTTTCACTAACATATGTGCGTACCAATCGAGTGTCATTAACCAGAAAAAGGTGGTTTCCTCATCATTTAGATTTTTCTTCAAAGCGTCCATGCAAAATTTGTAACCATCCTCAGCTTTCCTTTAAAGTAAAGAAATTAATGAATCAATCAATTAAGTTTAAAACTTTCAAATTTGATTAAATTAAAAGAAAACAACAGGTTTCATATTATCGGAGCGTTCAGAATTAATATAATTCTTCAGAAATTGTAAAATTTTTCAGGACTCCATAAAAATCACTTACTGGAATTCACTTCTGGATTCATAAATCTTAGCCATTTTTAAACTCATGTGAACGATTCTCAAATCATCCTGAGCTGCCCCAGAAGAAATCAATCTTTGCATCACAGTCACAAATAAAGTTTCTGCTTTTTCAAAATCTTCGACATCGAATGCGAGATTCGCCATCAAATCATAAATATAAGTAACGGCTTGATCGTGCTGAATTGTCTGTGCCAATCGAAGTGCGAGATGCAACATTTGTTCTGCTTTTTCATACTCTCCTCTCTAAAAATCAGATGCTGCTAAAATCGAAAATCCAGATAAAAGCTTTGATTTTACTAAGCTTTAAATTAAAAGAAATATTAAGAAATTCTACATAATTGATCCGATTTATTTGTTTAGTCATTACAAATTTAAACGATATTTAAATTTGCTTTAGGAACCAGAAACAATTTAATATATGATATAATTGACGAGATTGGCAGCGTCGAAATATTTTTTATTTTCTTTTTAGAATACTGATGCAATAATTATCATAAAAATAAATTCGATTAGAAAATCAAAATTCAAACCTGAGATAGTAAAATAGAACGTTTCATAGCTGTGATATATTCGGGTTCTTCTTCTTTCTCCTCATCATCAGATTTCAAAAGCCCAAAAAATGTAAAACCCCCTCCAAGAAGAAAATAGGAATGTACATTATTTTTTGATTTTCGATTGTTTTCTTCATATCTTTTTTTTGTAATGTAAGGTTTATTATATTTATAAGCAATATTATTCAATTGACTAAATTGACGGAAGTCCCTTGTAATAAAGTGCGTGTCAATCAATTTTTTACGAATTTTAAGTATCGTCTTTGCAAAATTAACACTTGCCATTCTGATTCTCAATTGTTAAACAATGAAAAAAACTGTTCACTGGATGTTGCAACAATCGTGATCGCGGTGATAGCACACAATAACGTAAAACAGCTGAGTTCCAAGAATTGGAATTGCAATTTCATTGGCAGAATGTTAAATATCGCATAGAATCGATATTTTTGAAGGCTGCTTCAACGCGCGAAATTTAAAATAGCGTTGTTTATGTAATTTTTTCTGTACCTTTTGTAATTAAATTAAAATAAATAATTCCTAGGAGTACAATTATTAGAAAGAAATATGAATTGTCTACAAGTATTAGCGCATTCAAAATAATTATTTGATGTTTCAAATGAAATTAATGTATCAGCGTTAAACAAATTTCTTTTACAACAAATTTGAATTCTTTTATCTTTAGGCATTTTAATTTAAATCACTAACTTCATAAACGAAATTATCTGATTCTTGGATTAAAGAACAGAATAATTATTGTTCCAATCAAAATATTTTTCCGAAAAAATTAGCTGTAGAAAATAAGTAATTATAATTTTAAGCATTTTTAAATACAAAAAAATTAATTGTAAACAAGTAAAAATTGTTTATTTAATAACACATTCTATTTATTTCTCAATTTTTGTTATGGAGTTTTACGACATTTTAAAAAATTACATCGATACAAAAATAATATATCATCGAACATTTTTTATAAAGAAATAACTAGTTTACCTGCTTTTATAAAAAATGGATTTGACGACGTCGTAGAGAATTTTTTCCCCGACAAAATGAGCCAGCATTCATTAAAATCGCATAATTTATAAAAGTTTGACATTAAAAGAAGTTCGAAAAATATAATATTTGTTAAATAAACAATTTTTGTCAATTAAAAAATTCGTTCACAATCAATCACTATTAATATCAGTGGAATGTTTTTGTATAATTCTATTCTAGTAGAAAAAGTAAAGATGATATTGTAAATGAGACAAAAATGAAATGAGAAAGATGTATTTTAAATATTTATTCCTTTTTTCATCAAAGGACAATTTGTTTTTATTATAAGATAACATTATCCTAAGCATTGTCGAGGGTTTGACGCCCTGCCGTACCTAAATTATCTTTATATAACACTCTTTTCACGCCTTGCATCACTTGATTGATTATTGATTCATTGTCAAGTTCTCGTAGTCGGTTTTCGCTCTCGTTATTCATACTTGACATAATTGTCCTTCCTTACTCTTGTATTCGCGTCGGAGTTCATTGTTTTATCAACGTATGTTTCAATTATCCTTTTTAAAAAGTTTAAGAAAATTTAAATATCATTTTATCGTCGGCAGTCACAAGACAAAAAAGGTTCCGCTAAGTCTTTCATTCTAAATCCTAACTAAACCCTTTACTGTTCATTTTCACTGTCACCTTAATTCTCGTACTCTCTCTCTCTCACTCTCTTTTCATTAACCTAGCCCTTTATTTTTATTCTCTTCTATTATATTTACAATTCAAACGAATAAAACCTGGAAAAAATTATTTTTCAATGATTCGACAGTAAACAGTAGAAAGGGATATCAAATCAAATGAATAAATATTAAAGCTACTCGAACCACTGTCTTTATTATTTACGCGTGCAAAAAATCACTCGTACTTTTCTGGAAGACACGAATACATTTTATCGTGCCACCGCACTTCACAGAGATTAATCTCCAAGCTTTTAAATAATATTATTATCAATAACTCATATATTCGATTCCTCTCATTTAATAAAACATCATCGCTCCAAATAGATTCACATTTGAAAACGATTCGTCAGGGATTATGAATACAAACTGATTCAAAGAATCCACTCATATTTAAAAGATCTTATATTACGGTTTTTGGAACAGGTAAATGAAAATTGGTTCCCTGAGTTTTATTATGTAAAAAAATTTTTGCCACCTTTCTATTTTAAGAAATACAGGAATCAAGTTCCAGCGGAAAGAAAGGGTGTTTTCACTTCAAAAATTATTTTACCCTCAGATGTTCCAAAACCTTTAAATCGTTTTCAAATTTAAAATCGTTACAAACTGAACTTTGAAATCTTTTGAATTTTCCATTAAAAAAAAAAAAAAAAAGAATGTAAAATTCGGATTTCAGAGCGATCAGAAAGAAAAGCCTCAAAAAGGCATCAAAACTGAGAGAATATTGAATTGAAGAACGGATCCCGGGTCGAACCACCGACGATAAACATGAACTAATCCAACAAAAAGACGAATTATCGAGAAAAAGGAAAACAAGTAGTCTTCGCGCGACGAGGGCCCTGCATACGTTTTTAACGACGTGCATCCAAATCTAGCTACATCACAGGCGCTGTGTCTAGCTATCTTTTGTTCTATCTTACACTACAGTTCAATATCATACTCGGTAAATCGATCATGAATGAACATTTATTTAAGACACGTCACTGTTCATCGATGATTCCAAGAAACGAAATCGAAGTTGGTGTTATAAAGTTTTGTTAGGAGGTTGGGTTGGATGGGGCTTGGAAAGAAAAGGAAACTTAGAGAAAGGAATAGGAATTCGAGGGCAGGATCTCAGGGCAAGTTTAAAAAATATAACACCGCAATAGTCGCACTGTGTGGCGTATTTTCGTCGCCCGCACGACGAATGCAATGCTCTTTGAGGGCCCTCGATAATTGGTTCGGATATATGCCGCAGAACACAGCGCGTTGAATTTTTATTTACTTTTAAATTCTAGAACCTACGTCACAAAACCGATCTACGGTGCAGGCTATATTTCACCCAGTCTTTGAGATTTAAAAAGAGAAAACTAAAAAGGGAGAGGTAGACTGAATTTCGAATACGCTTTTGAATGATAGTTTTGAGAATCAAATGAGAAGAAGACCGCGCAACTCTCGAAGAAGATTCGAAGGCGCTGCGTGAAACAACCGGTATATAGCAGAATAGGGTTCGAAAAAGCCCTGACCGAAGAATGTTCTGTACGTAACTGATTTCAGTTGGCATGGGTCGGTTGGTGATCGATTTCATTGCGTGGGGTACTGCGGCATGTAAGTTACCACCGTCGGCTGTTGTCCAGGTTGTAGTGGAGCGGCTGGAGTCGGAGGAGCCGCGTTCGGCTGGCCAGGTTGCCATGTGCCCGCGGCTGGTGTTGGCATTCTCATACTATTCATGTATTGAGCCTGCTGACTGTAGTATTGATTGTAATATTGAGCGTGCTGGAAAAACTGTCCCTGCATTGGAGGATAGCCTTGCGGATACCAGTAACCCATTTGTTGACCGTAACCATATGGATATTGTCCAGCTCCTGTCGTCACCTGGAATAAGAATTTTTTTTAGTTTATCATTCTTCTACCTTTCCTGCATAGCTACAATAGACCAAGATTTCAAAATTGCATATTTACAATTCAAGAGCCCAAAACTGAACAACTTCTTATTTGAAGTATTAACAACTGTTTATTTAATGAAGTAAAAAAAGTTTTATTTACTGAAAAAGATACTAAAATATTCGATTGTAAACTCACTTCATTTTAAAAAACGTCTAGATTAAAAAAAGTTTCAAATTCTATTAAAAAATCTATTTGAAGGCTTCGAGTATAAGGACATGTAAGCTTCCTGATATGACTAAACAGACGAGCAACCACTCATTTTTAGAAGTTGGACACAATTCTCATTACGCAACTTCAACATATAATAATTACTACACACATTAACTACAATCTATTGCATCATTGCCATATTTTGTAAAATCATTTTCATACGTCTAAAGACTGCGAAAACGTACAGCGCGAGACGTGCTTTGATCAAATGATTCTAATCTCGAATTCTAATTTGATTTTATTTATAATGACTAAAAGAAATAATATTAGTAAAACGGACCTGTTGAGCTTGTTGATTAGCATTAGGTCCTACGCTATTGGGATCGCCGTTTTCCTTTCCCCAAAAGCATTTCACGATACTACCGTTGATCTCGGTATTATGTGTGGACTCGATGGCATGCGCCGCTGCTTCCTTAGTTGTAAACTTGATAAAAGCATAACCCTTATCTTTAAAAACCCTTATGTCTTGAATTGTACCGAATGGCGAGAAGGTTTTGGTTATGAGCTCATCTGTGATACCATTTGTAAAACCGCCGCAATATACAGTGCAGTTGGTTGGGCTACTTTGGTTATACACCTGTAACAAACAATAAGATATTTTTAAAGAAAGCCACACAAAACAGAAAACATAATATAGACAAAAACAGGCGTAATAATATAATCGTACTTTTCTTAATAATTGTTTAGTCATAATTTGAAAGCACCGCAAATTTAGCAGTTTTCAATCTGAGAATGAAAAATTAGTATATTTATTATAACAGTTTCCGTTTAGAAAGCTTAGTAAGAAAATTGCCTAATTTTTATGAGTTTAAAGTCTCTTAAAAATTATACGGAAGAAAAATATTCAAAAGCTTCCTTGTAGCAAAAAAGATAGTTTTAAATAGCTTTAGACTTGGAACAACTCACAATTATTTTAATAACAAGGCCAATTCCATAATTATAAATATGTCTTGAAGTAATATAAAACATGATATTTCTGAAGAAATTTACCTCTTCGTAATTCGGTTTGCTGCTGTTTGCATGCCTTGGCCTCTCTGACCTCGGCGGTGGTGGTTTTCGCGTCGACCAGTTTGTCCTGATGCTACGAGAACCTAACCATTGTCCATTCATTGCCGTGATCGCAGCTTCAGCTTCTGATTTCTTCACAAAAGAAACAAAGGCATATCCTTTGCTCTTTAGAGTCTGAGGATCTCGCACGATTCTGCAGTTGCTAATCTCACCAAAAGGCGCGAAAGCTTCTTTTAGAGTCTGTGTTTCGATTTCTGGAGACAAATCACCAACAAAAATGTGATGGTGATTGCTCGTGTCTTGCTTCGGTTGATTTCCTGGACTCGTTGCCCAGTTCACCTGAAGACAATTCAATTTCGGTTACTATAATGCTTAAGTGATCAAATTAGAGGTTAAAAGACATTTAAAGAAGGAATCGAAAAAAGGACCTAAATCTAAAAGAATTTGAGTGAAATAAAATTTTTATGATAGTTGTTATTGAAATTGAAAGAAATTTCAGCTTAAATAGCAAAGTCACAACTATTATCATATTCTCGGCTTATTATTAACTTTCATTAATTGTTTCTTTTGTTTTCTGCTTCTCTATTTTGCTTTATTGAAACAAATATGAAGTTAGTTTTTAATTAATTAAAGAATATTCGTTCATTATTAATGTTTTTTATTCCCGAAGCTGATTTTCATAACTTAAATTATTAAATATGACAGACAAACTCCGAGAAACTTTGATTCTAATTTTCGAAAATTTTAGATTTCATGAATAATAATTTTAGAAAACTGACTCATTTTAAAATTTGAAATCTGTTCATAAAGAATTAAATAAACTTGTAATCCTGATTGTTATTTTTAGTTGGCACAATATTTCTGAATAAAATATAATTTAAAAAAAATATTTCGTTCATTTGAACGTTCGAAACTTTATTCACATATTTCTCCAAACAGTTAGAAATTCGTCAAATGCTCTGATTAAAATCCTGATAAAGGTATATATAAACCAGGCACCTAAAAAAATTGGATTATTATTTAAAAAATCAATTTCTAAACAAACAGCAAGCTTTTAAAAGAAACTTTTTCGACCTTTGACCTTCTTCAAAGAAAACATTGTCATTCACCTAGAAAACTTCAATTCAACAGAAAAAAAACGTGTCATTAGCTCCAAACCTCCATACTCAAAAAATTTGCCCAAGCTTTCAAAATACGCCAAAATTGTCGTCCCCTTCAAAAAATGCAAATCTACCCTTGGCAAAAAATCTCGGTCGCCAAAAAGTGTCTCGAAAGTCCCATTTTTCGCGCGCATATTGAAGAATCGCCGTCGTGACAAAGTAAAATGGACACACGCCAATCGAAACGCGTCAAAAAACGTGCTTTTTTTCTCCCAAGAGTTAAGGGCGGGGCTCGAAATGGACTTTTTTCACGTGAAATTTGATATGGAATTGAAAAGGGCAATGAAAAAAAGGAATGAAAAGATGCCGGGGCTAACCTTCATTTCCTTGTCGAGGAAGAGGCGCTTGTTCATGGCGGCGAGAGCCGTGGCCGCGCATTGGTGATTGGTGAACTCGACGAAGGCGTATGGATCATTGCCGGGTTCCCGGATGATCTTGCATCCTTTCACATGCCCGATTTGTGAAAATAGGGCGCACAAAAGATCCTCGGACACCGAGGCGTCGAGATTCCCCACGTAAAGGGTTCGAGGATTACTTTCCTCACTCATTCTCAATGCTTTCTGACGAGAAAGCGACTACTCACTTCACTAGTTTCCACCAAGTATCTACGAATTAATTCACTACTATAAACACCTGGTGAAGATGCTAAACGCATTTAACTTAACAGAGGCACAGCATCTGTATAAACTTGATTTTTCGGCTTCTCGGATTTTCGAAAAGAACACGGACGGTTTTACGTTAGCTACACCCAGCCCAACGTCATACTAAAAACATGGACGATGAGGCATGAGCGGTGCTAGGGACGCCAACCTAAGTTTTCTGGTGATTTACGAATGTAAAGGGTGCCGTCCCATGTGGACGCAAAACGCAAAGCGTAAAATGAACAGCCAATTGTAGACCACTTTTATATTTGTGTCTTTTCAAAGATTCTCTATCATTGGCTGTTCGTTTTGTGCTTTGCATTTGCGCCTGCATGGAATTCCACCCCAAGGAGAGATTTTGAATATTGGAAGCTATTTTTAAGATGGGATTGTAAAATTTGATATTTATTGATAATATAATTATTAAAGGGTTAATGAGGTATTTTTAATGATAGTTTTCGGAGTTTAAATCCGAGAAAAAATACTTGAAGAGTTGAGAAAGTCTGGGGGATTTCACAAATGTTAGAAAAGTTGCTAGATGCGTGTTTATTGGTGATTTTAGTTTTTGGTGACGCTCGGGTCGCATTTTTATGGCGGTTTGGTAAATTTGGTAATTTGGTTTTAAGGTTTATAAAGTTGTAAAAAGGAAGATTTTTAATTGAAAAAGGAGAAAGGAGGTATTAGGGAAGAAAATTAGAGTCATAATATTTGATAATATATGGAGATATTCTTTTTTGAAGGTAGGTGAAGAAGTTATAAAATTATTTGTCCAGAAGCGGCTAGATTGTACGCATGCGCAAGTAATCGATGTTGGTCATTGGTTGTCGTTTCAGCGCGCTTTTACGGCGTATTTGAATTCATTTAACACTTATCGATAACTATATTTGAGTTGTTTTATTTATTTATGCATGTAAAGTCAATTTTTAATTTTTTTTTTCTCAATGGAACAAACAAATTGCTATTGGCACAAGAATTGTGCCAATTTTATGAAATAAAAATGAAATATAAATTAGAATTATTATTTCACTTTAAATTATTTATTCTTCAATTGAGTTATGAATACTTCATAAACTAAAAGTTTTTGTCTTATTTGGATAGTTTAAAGTGTATATACCGAAGTGAGATGCAATTTTATAAATAACAATTTTAAGTATTCATTTCTGTAGGGAAATTTTTATATTCGCTTTTATGTTAAGTAGTTTTATTGCGTAAACAAGTGGCTGTGAAAAATAAGCAAAATAATCTCGTATAGTTTAAAATACTTGATATAATCTAGAGGTGAAAATTATATATATCTATCGATCTTTTTCATGCTCGTGAAAATTATGGATTCATAAATTCATGCTCGTAGGGAAATTTTTATATTCGCTTTTATGTTAAGTAGTTTTATTGCGTAAACAAATGGTTGTGAAAAATAAGCAAAATAATCTCTAATAGTGTAAAATACTTGATATAATCTAGAAGTGAAAATTATATATATCTCTCGATCTTTTTTCATGCTCGTGACATTTATCATGAACATAAAAGCGCCTTATATATCTTATGTACTTATACTATATTACAAACAAACAAAATTGCTCTATATTATTATTATAATTATAATTATATAATAGTGATGATATTTCAAATTTGCACACCCAAAAAAACCTTTTCTTCAAAATAATTTTGTTTGAATGAAATAAAATAAGTTTAAGAGAGAAAGAAAGTTTTCCTTGATACAAAGAAATTTTTACTTACTTTTTATTCAAATAAAAGTTATTTAAACCAAGTTTTTTCTGAGTGCATTATATATTCTCTTGAATTAAATTAAAATCCATTCATGTCTTTGCACTCTGGCAAAAATCAGCTCTCCTAAGAAAACAATTAAACTTATTGTCAATCCAGTACTTAACAATAACCAGGAAGAATTCATCTGATGAAAATTTAAAGGATTCAACTCGTCCACTAAATTATTCTTATACTCTGGTTGTATATATCTAAAATCTTTCTCCCATAATGAACAAATGCCGGTTTCTGTGACTTGCAAAGCAAATTTTTTCATAGTTTCAGCGTAAGGGTGACCTTTTTGCATAAATATAATGACGGGAAAATAAAGAAACGGTTCTTTCGAAACGTAATAAGTAACGTTTCCTAATACATGATCCATCATAATTCGTTGAATTACCAAACGAGTGTGTAGCATTACCACATCTTCTTCATACATTAAATTAAGGACTTCAGTGATTGATGCTATTTCATATCTGTTAAACATAAAAAAGTGTGTCTATAAAAAATGAACGGTCTATCCGAGTTAATCATTCAGAAAATTTCGGATTGATTCTGAATGAATTTCAATCCGAAGCTTTCGCTATAGGGATTTTTATATTTACCTATCATAAAGATACTTCATCACCAGGTCGGTAGAATCATTAAAAAATGATTTGATGAATGCTGGACCAGCGAAGCGATATTTAGAGGTCATTAAGTCTTCTAAATTCTCCAAAAGATGTGGAGGAGGATTAGTCATAGAAGTGACTGTAACCGCGCTTTCATAAAAAGTAGTAAAGAAAAATGCAAAAATCAGCATCATTCCTACAACAATACGCAAACCTCCGTTTTTTGGCATTAATAATTCCTGTTTAGTAAACATGTTGAGGAGATACATGGGAAGTAGATGCTCTCTAATCAGCCCCTTATCATGAATTTTCTTTACCAGAAATGTAACAAAGCCATAAGATATTAGAACAAATATTAAAGTGAGCCAAATTTCAAAATTCAAAGGCGTAAAGAGGTCTGCGAATCCAGTAGAAGATTTACTACTGTTGTATATATCCAGTATATGTAGGTACTCAGTCCTGCAAAAACGTGTTTCAAAAATGGAATTCAAGACGAAGAATTCAATAGAAGTGGAAACAATTTTTAGTCCATTCAGAAAGAATTTAAAAGAACTATGATTTTTTTTCTTCTTAAAACTTCAAGCATATTGATTATAATAGAATTCAAGAATTTAAAAAAAATGGAAAAGAATTCAGAATTATTTAAAAGCTTTCAAACGGTTGTGTGAGAATCTCCTTTTCTAAAAAAGACATGGATTTCAGACAACTTCACATTGCGTTCCACATTTTGCGTTACCTTTCAGCTAACTTCATGCGTAGTGCGCTAACCTTATTGGTCAATTCATATGACGCGCGAATTTAAATTGTCATTTCAGTTTCTTTTGACGAAACACGCGCGGTCTAAGCTCATTAAACAAAATTCAGCAGAATACAAAAAAATAAAAAGAATCATTATAAGGATTCGAACGAAATAAAAAAAAATCGAACTGAATTTAATAGTAATAATTAATAATTTAATAGATTTCATTTTACTTTTATTCCATTTTCATGAGAATTTTCATATTTCAAGATAATTCGAAGAATGAATATTATTTCACAAGAATTTATAAGAATTTAAAAGAATTCAAAGGAAATAAAAAAAATATCAAGCATTTAACATAATTCACAGGAATTAATAATATATAGATAATAATATTCCAGCAATTTAAAAATTTAATTTAATTATAATATATAATACATACATACAGGAAACGCTGATTTGCATGCGGTCAGTAATGTTGGCAGCAGGGAGATTAAAACCAAAAACTAAATTCACTCTTCCCTCCTCAGCGAATTTTACAGCTTCTTCCCAAGTTGCATTAAAATTCGCCTCATTGAACTTTGAAGTTACCCGAATACCAAATTTATCACTGAATGCTTGAATTATTGTGCCAGACATACTAAGTTTTAGTTTAGTTTCATTTTTCATAATTTTAGAAAGCTTTACAGGAACATATTGTATTACTCGCCAATAAGCAAGGGTACATCCATCTTTTGGACAAATTAACTGACAAAAAGGTCGAACTCTTCTTTGATAATTTTTGTTGTTAATTAGAAAATTAGCATCGCAGTGAGTTGTTGTTAACAAATTTCCATTATCAGTGCCATGATCCATCAATCTGGTGTTTAACTGATTAAGCGTAAGATTTCCATTTTTGTCACTTAATAAAAAAGCCACATAATAGAATTCATTTCTATATAAATGTGTAGCAAATTCAACGAGATTTTCAGTCGACGAGTTTACCAAAATCAGATACTCTGACCAGTTAGAAAAGACAGATTTTTTGAACAGATTTTTTAGATTCAGGAAACTGTCTTCGATTATGATGTACCTTTTTTTCTTAGACTCAAAAATCGTTGGTTCTTCGTTTGTGAAACTGAAGAATTTATAGAGGTATCGATAAAAGCCATCATCGACGAGATGTTTCTTTGAAATGAGATGTAAATTAAATTTTGTCCGGAAAAGAAGTTCAGACACTTTCTTTACACAAAGAGCTTTTTTGTCGGGGATAAATTGTTTAGAGAGCTCTTCATTATATGAGTAAACTATATTAATATGAAAAGCAAGCAGAATAATTAAAGGATAAAGAGATTGATAAATTAGTGGCTTCATGACAAAGAAGTCATGAAAGTTTGAACCTTTGAAGGAAAGTAATAGAAACATTATATTTCAGTATTGTTTTCTTACAATTCCACTTCATGAAATAACCATTGAGATGTTTAAGAGAAGATTACATAATGATTCTAAATAAATGGGCAAAAATATAAGTGAATGCAAATAGAGTGTTAAACATATCAGTAATCGAAATTGGTGGATGTAAATTTTATGCACTGACATGTTTTATTACTTTATAGAAAGGAATTTATGAATAAAAACGGTATAGTTGATAAAACATGCGATAACTTTTCTTGCAACTCAATTATATGAAATTATTGAGAGTTTCTGAAGTGTTCGTTTACTTGTGATCTATTTTATTTATAAATGTTACTTTCCTTTACTGATGTATTTCGTTGAATGAAAGAAAAGATAAAAAATTGTCATATTTTACTTCTTTTATTGATTATAAAAGACACTACTTCCATAATTATTGAATTCGGCAAAGAAAATTAAGATGAAAAAAAACGACATTCAGAAAAAGAAATTCAAATCATTCCGAAATTTGATGCGAACAAAACAGTTTTATTCCGATCTAATCAGAAGGAATTTTTCAATACGAATTAATTTGAATGAATCCGGTCTATCAGTATCAATATTAATTTTTATTTCTCTCAAGATTCATTAATATCAGTCTAATGAACATTTTTATAAGTTAATATGTCGCTATTTATAATATTTAATCAATAAAAATAATTGTTTTATCATTTCAAATCACCCGCGAATATCAATCAATCAGATACCGAGAGCGCGACGCATGCGCAGTAGAGTACAAAATAGAAGTTTCACAAAAAAAACTCCGTCCGTAGTCGATTTGCGCAATTTGCGAAAAAAATATATATTTATACAGTTCTTCTTCATAATGTAATAACCAACTAATTAGCGTTAAACATTGCTAATTTTATGCCAAATTGTAATTTTTTCATACTACATTTCTGTGAGATTCTTATAAAATTATATATGTGAGGTTAGTCTTGACCTTAGATGACGAAATTGTAAACAAAAGTTTTTAGTTTGATTATAAAAGCAATTTGTAGACTCTTTTAAATATGAGTAGTTAATATTAATTTTGAGCAAAATGTCTGAATTGGAAGTATTAGAATCGAATATTGATCGTCAGAAAAATGAACTTGCTGTACTGAAGGTTTGTAACTCAATTTTTAGCCTTTTAAATTATATTTCGCATTTGCCTGTCGTGTGTTTAATATTCACTTCTTGTATTATTTTAATTTTTTGTCATTTGAATTGTAGATATTTTTATAATTACATTTACAATTCTTTATTTATAAGGAAAAATAATAATAATATCTTTTTTACTTCTTGCTCCGAAATCTTAAGATTTAAATCTTAAAATTTACGATTGCATTTAATTTTTAGGTTTATTTTTAAAATTATTAATGTTATTTAAAATATATAAAGAAAGCTATGAAAAATAAGTTATTCTTCCCAAGATTATTTTTCTTGTTTCTTTTTTGTCAAAAATTTCCCAATTTGTCTAGGAAAGCGACGCAATACAAAAATTAATTTCCAAGAGACGAAGCACTTTTTGCCACTCTTGAAATGTAAAAAGTTCGTTTTTTTCTTTAATTTTAAGTTTTGTTAATTGTTGAATAAGTTGAATAAGTAGTAAAGAAATCATCAATGCCAGAATTTTAACTGAGAAAATGAAATTTGTAGGTAAAAATGAATTTACAATTAGATCCATCTATTAATAGCAATTTCAATTTAAGGCAATTTACGGAGACGAGCTGCGGGACTTACGTACAAATAAACAGAAAAAACAATGGCAACCACTGGACATTTCAATAACTTTAACACCTCAAACGGGAATGTCAGGACCTTCACCAGTTTATGCTCAAATCGATTTAAGAGTTATTTGTGACGAAGATTATCCTGAAAAGTAAGTTAAATTGTTCTATAGACATCAATTTTATAATTAATTTCACATTATTATAGTTTTAGCGAGTTATTTTATATAAATGAAAACTACGCCAGAAAATAAATAATTAAATCAAAATTGTTTTGTTTTCTTCTAGAGTTCCCAAACTTCAAGTACAAAACACACAAGGCCTCTCTCACCAAGATATCGCCATACTCGTATCAGAAATTGAAGCTCTATCGAAAAATCTTCGTGGTGAAGTTATGATTTACGAATTAGCTCAACATGTCCGAAAATTCCTTTGCGAGCATAATAAACCTGGATTTAATAGTTTTTATGAAGAAATGATGTTGAGAAAACAGGAGAAGATACAATACGAGATGCAAGAGAAGCAGATGAAAGAAGACAAGGAGAGACAAGTAATATTTTATTTTGTTATATTATATTAGAATAAATAAACTGTTAATTTTTTATTAAATTTACAGTGCTTCGAAGTATTAATTACAATCATTCTAATTTTATTTGCAATCTTGAATTTACAAATTCGAATATGATGAATTATATTGTAGACTGGAGATTTGTTATAAGATAATTTGAGAATAATAAATTTTCTTTAAATTCGCAGGTACTACAAAATGAGATTCAGAAGCGTCAGGAAGTTTTGAAAACAGAATTGCGTAATCGAAGGGAATCCGCTCGCCTTTCTCTGGATTCTGAACAACATCCCCTTTCCATACCATCATCACCTCGTGAAAGGATTCGAACCAATTCGAGGCGAAGGTATCTCAGTACATCCGAGAGTTTTGAGTCTACGACTTGCGAGCACAGAGGAACGAAGCTTATTCACTTCGATAGCAACAAAGGCGAGAGACAAGTTCATCGTGGAAAATGTCTCGGCCATAGTGCAAAAGGTTCAGTCGTCTATGCAGCTCTCGATATGACGACTGGAGAGCTCCTGGCAGTCACGGAATGGACCTTGAAATATACTTCAAAGGAAAAAAATGATGGACCGGGCAATCTAAAGGATTTACAGCATTGTACGAAGCAAATAGCGACGATCGAACAAGAATTGAATCACCTTTACAAATTGCATCACCCAAATCTCGTTCACTATTTGAACATGAAATCCATCGCTGAGGAAGACTGTATCATAATTTATATTTTGCAAGAGTTTGTGGTTAGTCGATTTGTTATTTTATTTAAAAATCAGTCTTTTGAATATTTTCTTCATTTTCAAACTATTTTATAAGTAGAGCTTGTTTATTTATTAAGGGCTAAAATTTATTTATTTATTTAAATTTATTTCTTTAGGTCGGGACGACGTGTTCTCTCTTCTTCGTTGACAACAATCCAGTTCCTATAAACGAACTCCGCCATTTGGCAACCGGAATTCTCTCGGCTTTGAATTACTTGCATGAGAATAATGTGGTTCACAAGGATATTAGAGATTCGTGTGTTCACATTGATCGCTTTGGGGGTATAAAATTATCTGATTATTCTCTGGATAAAAGACTTGCTGATGTCTACCAAGCAAGTGGCCTCGCCAAGACTGAAGACGATTTCCCAACGATTCAAGGAAGAAGTGGAAAGAAACTGGATATTTACAGATTCGGAATTTTGCTTCTTTCCCTTCTGAAGGGTTATATTGTCTCGGAAAAGGAACTGGATCTGGATTTGACGATACAGGTGAGAGAAACTTTTTATTTATCTTTTATTAAATATTATATCTTAAAATTTATATAATTTAGTTCGTTTTTATTATTTCATATTTATTGTTTCAGGCAAACCTAAAAGACTTTTTGTCGAAGTGTCTCGTGAAGGACGAACGGAATCGTTGGTCAACTGACCAATTATTAGAGCACAGCTTTATCCGCACGCCTCTTGATCGTAGATTATCGGCTCCTCGACAGAATCAAGAGAAAGATGAAGATGATTCAGATTCGGAAGAACCTTTAACAACTGTTTATATTCATCCTTTGGCTTCCGGAGGTCACTCTAGGATTCAGATTGAATTCGAAGCCCTTAAATGGTTAGGGAAAGGAGCCTTTGGAGATGTTTTAAAAGTCAAGAATAAACTTGATGGCTGCATCTACGCCATCAAGCGAATAAAGCTGAATCCAAAAAATATACAACTCAACAAGAAAATCACGAGAGAAGTGAAATTGCTGTCAAGGCTGCAACATGAGAATGTCGTACGATATTATAACTCTTGGATTGAAAGTGCGACTCTTGATGAAGGATCTTTGTATTCAGATTCAACTCCCACAGGCACCCCTATGAATATGCCGAGTGAGGAAAACTCAAAGGATGTTGTGGATGTAATTATCTTGTTTTTATTTCCATTACGAATTATATTTTGTCAATTATGAACTTGCGATTTATCTTATTTTTATCAATTGTTTTCAGCAATCAGGAAATGAAGAGTGGAATGTTTCTTATAAGTCGAGGTTGAGCTCTAGACTTTCTGAGGAGAGCGAGGAAGACGAAAATGATGACTCGAGTGATAATGACGAAGATTGGGCGTTATTGTAAGTACTATTTATGATTTAATTATGAAAACTCTACCGATATCTGTTTCGCTAAGAAATAGATATTTTTAGATGGATTATAAAAAAACTGTTTTTGTACGTATTTGGATCCATTAGAGAAATGAATTTACGTTTTAAAAGTTATCTTCATACAGATCGGTGTTCATTTTTTTTACTGACATACATATTCGAATATCGATTTTTGAGGAACTTGCTAAGTAAAATATCTGATCATAGCTTTCATTCTACATATCCTGAAAACAGTAGAAGACACATGCAGAAAAATAACTGTAAAAAACTTTGGGTTGGACAAATTTACATCTTAAACCTCAACGTATTTTTAAGTATCACACGATGCTTAATTGCAAATTAAGTTTCCAGTGGACCTTCGTTTTATTTTTCATTTTCATTATCAATCTTCAGGAATCTTCTGAAGGTTCCAAGTGTCTTACTGACTTGTTTAAACAGAAAGAACATGACTTTCATCCTTTTCAAGTGATAGCAATGTTTGATGGAAAATCGGAAAGTCATCAACTTTCAAAAATTGGGAATATGATCGTTCAAGAAATCAGTAGTGAGATTCCGAGTAGAGTAATTAATTTTCTAAAAGAAGATCTGCGGAAATTTCGATCTTCAGTAGCGAGCAGAAGTATCCACGAAAGTACATTGTTTATAACAATCCAAGAGGAGAACACCAATCCAAAGATTCCACTGAAGTTTTTGATGGAAGTATCCGGAACCGCTTCTCATCCAAGATGTTTGATGATCATCCTTCTTGATGGAAAAAGTGTTAATCGAGAAGAACTACTTCGCTTTGGATGGTCGAAGAACTTTTTGGACTTCACGATCTTGGAAGTTCTGATAGAAACAGATTCAGATCGAAATCAGATTTGGGATCATCAGCAAGTCATCGAAGTAGTACACGACTTTAATCCTTTCAATCAGAGCTATTCGAGAAAAAGTTACTTGAGAGGACATCCGATCTTTCAGTACAAGTTGCACGATTTGAAGAGAGTCGAAATGAAAACGGCTTCATACCATTATCCTCCATTGCTTTCTGTGAAACGCAATCTTTCTGGGCATACTCTTGATGTTTCTGGACCAAACGCAAACTTCATCAAAGTTGTCTCGAAGATACTCAATTTCAGGATTTCAAATCTTCCACAGAAAAATAATTTGCTTGGTAACTCCTCCTGTGAAAAAAGTAAAACCTCTGGTTTAATAAGCAAGCTTGTGCATAACGAAATTCAGTTTCTGCAGAATGAATTGCAACTCGCTTCCCTATGTAGGGAATATTCTTTCACGATTGCGTTTTCTGATCGAAGGTATCCTTACACTCCACTGGTACCAATTTTGAAGTCGAAAAAGCTGGAACTTTCAGTCACGAAGTCATCGTTTTACATGGGATTACTGACATGTTTTCTCGTAACCTTCATCTGGTTGATCCTTGTTCTTCTGAGATTCGACAAACATTTTTGGTGTCTACTGCACTTGGTGGAAATGCTGTTTGGAATTCCAGTACCTCGAGATGTGATAAAAGTCTCGGATCGAATCGCCTTGTTGTTCATTCTCTTTGGCTTCTGGCTTTTCTCGAGCTCTTTGTACTCAATCTTGACAAATATCAAGTTAGAAGAAAAGACAGAGGAACAGCTTAACACTTTGGTGGATTTAAATACATCAAACATACAATTGCTGATGCCTTACTTCCTTCGAAACGTCTTATTAAGGAATGAAAACTACGTGACTTTGCAGGCTTTACTGGAAAACTCAGGGGAATACAGCACAACAGATGAATGTATTCAATTGTTGATAAATTGGAAAAACGTCTCATGCATCATGTTGGAACCAATAATGAAAATGAACCTCCAGAAGTACGTCGATAAACCTGTTACTCCAGCTATGAAGATTCTCAAAGAAAGTCTCTTGGAAACTCCTGAGGCTATACTTTTAGAAAGTAATTCTCCTTATGTTTTCGAATTTGAGCGAACGATGCGAAATGTTGAGCAATCTGGTCTTACTGTAAAATGGAATCAAAAATTCATACCTGACGTTATTAGAAAGCAAAATTTGGAGTTAGAATTCATGGAAGATTCGACTGGTTTGCTATTTAATCTTCTCTTGATCCTCGCTGCCGGATACACAATTTCAATTGTGGCACTTTTTGGAGAGTTAGTAGTGAACTTTCTTGAGAAGCGTATTCACTGTAAGATTGCATTATGGTAATCAATCAACCCCGATTTGTGAGAGGCAAGGGGATTCACAATAAAAAAAGCACCCCGGACTGAGTCAAAATTATGCCTAAAAAAGGGCAGGCCGTAAAAGTCGAGAAATTTTTTTGCCAACCTTTGGCGAAACAAAATTAGCTCTTATGGCAATTACCACAATCTCTTTTATTATTCAATTCTCATGCAATAATAAATAATTTATTAAAATTTATTATTTAAACGGTCAAAAAAAAGTTTTTAGAGGAGACGAAATTTACTTTTAACATATTTAAAATATTCAAATTTGAATAATTCTTAATGCTTTAGACGACTCGTGCAAGAAATTGATAGTTAGGAGAGAAAATTCTCTAGTTACAAATTTAAGAGACCTAACATTTAACAATTGTGTATATATTTTAAATTATGTGCAATAAAGATAAAAAAAAAACACATTCTCTGATGAAAATGTAATAAAAGAAGCCTTCAGTCTGGTTTATTTAAAACAGAAAAAATATTCTGCGCATATTGTCTAATCGTACACTGTACTTTGTTTTACATCACAATTATTGATCCGAACGGTTCGAAGTTATTTTTAAATTAAATCGCACCTATTGATTTTTAAAATCTATTCTTCCTTTTATTTATTTTGTTCTACTATATCGTATAGAAAAAAAATGTTTAAACTATGTATTAAAATATAAAGTACATAAATACCTACTATATAATCAGTTTTTTGTAGTAAATATTTTGAAGCTTGAAAATAATCATTTAACAAAGGACGTAGTAATAAATTTAGATTATAGGGTTGCGTCATTTGGGTTTATTTCCTGGAAGGTTAAGTAATAAGAATTTGTCGGGGCCGAGCTATCTCTAAATCTTTTATTATTACAGGCCTTCTTCACAGCTTAGTGGAAGAAGAGAGGGCCCAGAGGTTTACACGATGTTTTAAATCCTGAAGAATTTATTGTACATTAACATTCCCAAAAATGCCCACAAAATCTAATTTAGTATATTTTGTTATTTTAAACATTTCAGAATGGGAAGAGGTGAAAAAGAAGATTCTAGTGATGGCATTGAGTTCGAAAAAGGTGAAGAATCAAAGAGCATTGCATTCGTCTGCAACAGTAATGAAGTCGAAGAGAAATGTGAACAATCAAACGACAATCTTTCTCCAAAAGTAATTCAATTTATGTACATCCAGATGGAGTTTTGTGAAAAAAGCACTTTGAGAACAGCCATTGATAATGGATTGTATGAAGATGAAGATCGAGCCTGGCGATTATTTCGTGAAATCGGCGAAGGCTTGGCCCATATCCATCGCCAGGGGATGATACATAGAGATTTAAAACCTGTTAATATTTTTCTTGACAGCAACGATCACGTTAAAATAGGAGATTTTGGTCTTGCAACTACCAACATTATTTCTTCGCTCACACAAACCACTGAAGCCAATCGGGAATCAGTCGCAGAAAAAGGTATTCTTAAAAATTTTAAGGCCCAAGAATAAGTTCCAAAATGAATAAAATATAAGCCAAAAATAAGGACGTAAAAAAGTCTAAAAATAAAAGATTTAAAAACCATAAGACTCAATAACAAAGTCAAAATTCGGCAGTTTCCCTTTCCCCTCGACGTCCCTCCACAACTTCTCCGCTTACACCATCGCATACACCTTGTACGCCGTCTTTATCAGCGTAATCCCCTTATAATTCTCCCTCCTATCCCTGTCTTCTTTTTTGAATGGTACAATCAACCCCTCTCTCCAACTTGTTGGTTTTAGGGTTTATAAATACTAATCTGCTTCTTAAAAATATTTTTAGTTGCCAGTGATGATCAAGAAGATTTGGGATCCTTAACAGGAGAAGTCGGTACGGCTGCATACGTCGCACCAGAACTGAGCATGAAAACAGCGAAGGCCATTTATAATCAAAAGGTCGACATCTACAGTCTGGGGATAATATTTTTCGAGATGTTTTACAAACCTCCGGAAACCGGAATGGAAAGGGTTCAAATTTTGCTTAACATTCGCTCCAAAGATATTATTTTACCTAATGACATGGTCGAAGCCGACATACCAAACCAGATTCATCTCTTGAAGTAATTATCTTCTTATTAATTTTAGTCTGTTTTGTTACGTGGGACGTGGTGCGGATCATGTCACACAATTTCCCTTCCTCTCCATAGACTGATCGACAAGTGATGGCACACTGGTACTAGAATACGGTTGGCCAGGCCAAGGGTTCGATTCCCAACGGCCGGAGACAGTTTTTACTGACTAGAACACTTTTTGACTCACTCTCGACAGTCTTCTCCCTACTCCAACTCATTAGAGTAACTACCCTGTTACAGTTTTCATCTGATTCGGTGTTTTTTATTTTTTCAAATAAAAATTAACAATATTATTTTATTTTCAGATGGTTGTTGAATCATGATCCGAGTCTAAGACCAACAGCGCAAGAACTTTTAACGTCCAATTACTTGCCACCACCTCAAGTCGAAGAAGCTGAGTTTCAGGATATGATTTGCCATACTTTATCTAATAAAGAGAGCAAGGTATATAAAAAAGTCCTAGATACCTGGTTTACACAGCAATTTACTCCAGCCGAAGGTATCACTTTTGACATGAACCTGACGATTAAGGGTGTCGTAACTTCTCTATCACCTCGAATTCAATTTTATCTTGAAAGCATTAAATCCAAGGTCGTGAAAATTTTCCGGAAACACGGTGGAGCTTATGTTGCAACGCCTTTATTTTTGCCCAATTCGGCGCATCTTCAAACTTATACGCAGTATCATGTTAAAGTTATAACACGAAGTGGAAGTGTTGTTTCCATACCCTACGACTTGCGCATTCCTTTCGTGAGATATGTAATATGGAATAATATTCATCACATAAGGAGATATGCAATTGAACGCGTTTTCAGAGAAACGAAGGTACTTTGAATTATTTTATTCTTTAATTTTTAATTTTGTTTGTAAATTGTGTTGAATTCGTCTTCACTCAACAGAATTCTTGACAATTCATTTTTATTCTTTTCAGGTCCACGGATTTCATCCTAGGGAACTTCTCGAGTGTGCATTCGATGTCATCACTCCAATTTCTAAGACGTTAATGGAAGAAGCAGAAATGCTCTCAATAGTTTTTGAAATTATAAACGAAATTTCAGAACTTCGTGAGAGGAGCTTCACTGTTAGATTAAATCATACGTCACTTCTTCAAGCAGTTTTAATGTATTGTGGAATCCCAAACGAGAAATACAAGGATATTTATGCCATTCTTTGCGACGCTCGAAATGGAAAAATTTCTCAATTTCAAGTTCAGACGCATTTGATCAGTTTATGTCTTACGGACCAGGCGATGGTTACGCTCTTTAATCTTTTAGAAACTGAAAGCTCTGTTGAGAAAATTGTAGGAATTTTAAAAACTCTTACGAGGAGAAAGGGCGAAGCTGCTGCCTTGGCGAGGGAAGGACTCAGAGAAGTAGAAACAGTCATCTCTTATGCAGAAGCTCTCGGAGTGAAGGTAATGAATTTATTTTTATTATTTTGTGATTCATTGAAATTTTCAAGTTTAAATTCAATTAATTATTTTTTTAGTTCTTTTGATATTTAAAGTTTTTTTAATTGATTTTTTTAGTGGCCGATAACAGTCGTACCTCTTTTGGTACACAACATCGAACAGCACAGCGGCATCTTCTTTCAAGTAATAACACGAGAGTCAAAGCGTCGAAGAAAAGGAGATCTGGACGTAATTGCTGCAGGTGGAAGATATGATAAGCTTCTAGAATCTGTCCATCAAGTCCTAAAGTGTACACCGATGGCTAGCAAGGAATTGGAGCAATCAGGAGTTGGCATTAGTATTTCCCTCGACAAGTTAATCTTTTTAGCCGATGAAATGGGAGATGACAATCATAATGGAAATAAATTAGCTATTGTCGTCTGTTGCGTTGGAGAAACTCCAAAAAGAAATGAAGAAATGGCGGAAGTTCTTCGGGAACTCTACGCTTTGGATTTTCGAGTGACTTCCCTAAGTCTCCCTACCGCCGAGGAAATAATGGATTACTGCCTCAAAAACGCGATTGATCATGTTGTAATGTTAAGAAGTGGAGAACAGGGATTTTTAAGGGTACAAACTTGGGACAAGGACCGATTTCAGGAAAAGAAAATCTGCACCCTGGAACTGACGGACTATTTGCAAAAACAAATAGAATTTGTTACGCCAGGATTGAATAGATCGGAAAGCAAGACGAATACGAATAATGAGTTATCAACCAGTATTCCTAGCAATATTAATATTAATTTTGTGGTTTCGGAAAAAGACAAATTGTCGGGAAGTGGAAGAAGGAGCTACAAGAACTCGATGCTCACTCAAATGTCTTCTCACTTGATGAAGATCTCGCATAAGGTAGGATTTATAATTATTTATTAATATTAGTATTAATTTAAGTGAAACTGTCTTATCAAAGCACGTTTATATTAATTTGTAATATTAATATATTTGTGTAAAATTAACAAGTAATATAAAACGTGAAGATAATCGAGAGTGAGGATACAATTTTGGTTACAAGACGAAAATGAAGAACTTGTGACTCTGCTGAGATACAAAATGTATCTGACGATGACCGGAAAATTCAAACCTTTTAACCGAACATTTTAATAGAGAGGGGGTAAGTTTTGCCAAGAAGGAGGGATAATAATAAAGCCGCTTGGTGACTTTGTGTCAAAACAAGCAGGTAAAGAGGGCAGTTTATAAGGATTTGTAAAAGATTCACAATATCAAGGATTAGATACTCTCAAATAAAATCAAATAAGCAGATATCAGAAGCGGGTTCGAAAACAAAGCAGAGTAACAAATTCTACCTCTCGAGATTAAGTTTTATCTGGCTTTACAATGTTTAGATAGAATCTGGTCAGAGGGTACAATTTCTTGAATAGGGCTATAAAAATACTTAGGACACAAAGTAGTAGATTTAAGTATTTTAGGATTAGAATAGTTATAACTAGGTCCGTTTTTAATTGTAGTTATTTTTAATAAAATAATTTTTATAGACTCATGTGGAGGTGTTTGCTGTTTTTCTCGAAATGGCTGTGATACGCAATATTATTAATTTAGTTGACATAGACGAGGAAGAGAACACTTTCCAAAAAAGTATTCAGACGCTGACTGACATGTGAGTATAAATTCACAAATTAACATATAAGTAACATATATTAAAATAAAAAAATGTATTTTACCTTATGTTATTATTACTATATAATTTAAAGAATATTGAGTTATTCTTTAGTTTAATTTTTAAGTTTTTATATTTTTTTATTGTCTATTTCAGGTTTCCTCGAAACAAAGAATACTTAGAACAAATTTGCGAAGAATTTCGTGAGGTGAGAAACGAGAAAAATCGTCCCGTGCTCATTCTCTACAGTTTGTTTGATCGACGTTTTATGACTTTAGTTTAATATTGTAATTATAATTACATATAATCTATTTAAGTAACCAGAGAACTATAAAATATGTACAAAGTAGAGAAGGATAACTATTTTTATGGATTTTGAAAATCATTTTTACAAGTTTTTTTTTATCATTTCTCTGAAATTGTTAATTTGTTCTGGGGACGCAAGAAGACTGATTTTTTCGCATAATCTTGTTTATTGTTTCTGTAAATTTCTTTCCAAGCAAACAATCATTGTATCATTGCGAAAACACTAGAAATCAGAATTCGCTAATCAAAGCGAATTTTTATTATTAATTCTACGATTTGTAATTTTGACAATATGCGATAGTTTTGATAAATGTATTTTATAAATACTTTAATTGGTTTATTTTTTTGCCTTTCTTTTTTCCAGTTCCTAGTACATAGATGGTTAAGGTGGAAGGTATAGATAATAGACTCAATAATTTCCAATAATTCATTAACTTCTGCACTCGAATTGAGAACCGGAGGACAATCAAATTTTTTATTTCATTTATTTAATTCTGTTTCATCCAAGGTTAATCCTTAAAAATTAATTAATTAATTCCTTTAAAATTCGTTTCTGATTCTTTTAATGATATTTCATCGCATAAATCATCGCATGAAGTCCTAAATATATATAAATAATATATAATAAATATAAATATAAGTACACATATAAAATGATAATAGTAAGTATTTGTTTGAAATTGAAAACTTTGTTTTTATCAAAAGTAAAATTTGTATTCAGCCTGCAGCAAAAACAAAAGTTTTTTTTACAGTTAAGTATATAGTATATAATTATATAACAATGTCAGAAATCAGTGGCATATCCAGGGGGACCTTGAGAGTAGAGAGGGAGGGGTAATTATTAGATGTCCCTCCCCCAGCTCTTCTCTACATTCACCCTGTAAGAATCTATAATATGAAATTAATAATATATTTGAACTTATGAAATTGTTTGCAGTCATTACTGGTTATAAAATAATATAAAATATAAAATCTAAATAAAAATAAAAAAGGTAATTTAAATCTAAAAAGTATAATTAAAATGCAAAAAGCCAAGGCTTGAAGATTATTTCCGGTGGAGTTCTTGTTGTGGTGGATATCAACCATCTTTTATTTCGATTCATCAACTTCTGAAGAATCCCAAATTCCTCCAATTTCATCGTTTCAGAAAAAGGAAGCATTTCTTTGTAAATGTTTTTATCCAAATCCCATTCTTTTCTTGATTCTTTCTTCAAAGGTGAAGACGAAGTTCTTTCCACAAAAATACTTGCCAAACAGACAAGAAAGAGCAGATAATAAAAATGAGTCATTGTTTGGCTGAAAAGAAAATATATTCTGTTATTGTATTCTTTTTTGATTCTGAAATTTTTTTTTATTTTGTAAGCATTGAAATATCAAAAAAATGAATTGAAAAAATTAAAAGTAAAAAAGTATAAAAGAGACATCATTTCAAGAATCTGAGGAAAAACACATTTCTTCAGATTTCTTGTTATTCAAATTCAAATAAAAAATGTTTAGTATGATTTAGAATTGTTTAATCCTAAAGTTTTATTTCTAAGTGTGTTGGACACACATTTTGACCTCAAAATACGATTTCTTCACTTATGATCAGAAATGTTTTTGCTTTGTAACGTTACTCAGTTTTTAAATAAAATTATGAGTACAGAGCAAATTAAATTGCAAACCCTTTTACGTAAAATGAAAAAATGGAATTGTGAGGATATATTTCAAGATCTTTATTTTACGAAAGTTTTACATAAAATATTTAAATTGAAGATTTTTTTTTTACTTTTTAGCCACATTAATCTAAAATCGTCTAAATTTACTGGATAATAGTTCAAATGTTGAATTATTTCGATAAGTTTCAGATAGAACAAGTTGTGAATATTAAGAATATTAAAAATAAAAAAGTAAAATATGAAGTATTATAAAGAAATAATCAGTTCACTCACTGATAATCCAAAAGTGTCAGTCTTCGGGTCAAAATAAATTCTGAAGAGTATCAAGACATGCAGCCTTTTATAAAGCTTCTAGTTGTCGATTCGAGGAACGGGTATAACTAGTTTGAATTACAGAATATTTACTTTAATTGAGTGGCGAATCACAGGTCATTCATCTAATTATATAGGAAGTGGCACGTACCTATTTCAATTCATCAAGTATCAGACACAAGGGGATCTTTAGTAAACATAATTCACCCAATAAAATTAAACGATCGTTGGAAAGAAAATAAACAGTGAAAAAAAATATTTTAAAGAACCAGTTTGTTCCAGCTCATCTGGTTATGAAAGCTAATGTATAAATAACATGTATAAATAATATGTATAAATAATATGTGTAAGAAATACTAAAGTCATAAATTTTGAACACGTGATTTAATTATAGAAAGATCATTTTGAAAATCGACACAATTTAATGATAATAATTCCCTTTTATTTTAATTTCTTTTCCTTTTTGTTCTTCCATTTTTTTTCAAAGGAAACTTCCTTAACTTTTATTTTCATATTCATCCTTGATATGCATCCAGAGCCTCTATCATCAAGAAAAGAAGATTTATTCCATAATTTTTTAACAGAAACTTATTATTTTGTAGAAAAATAGCAGTTTCATAAATTAGAATTTTAAAGAGAATTTTTTATCATTAAATGACTCATTGCATTAAACTATAAATAATTTAACGACATTTAGCGTCTGGCGATGTCGAAGTTTTACTACTGAAATTATATGCACGAGATGGCAGCTTGGCTGACTATAATCGCCTTTTACTACTTTTATATTAACTACATAATAAAATCTCATATTTGATACTTTAATCAGTTGCTAATTATATTAAGGAATAATATTTTTTTTATGCATTTTAATAGTAAAGTTTTACCCCTTTATTATGTCTTTCGAAAATTTCTTCGCAGAGTTGATCTGCGGTTCGTTCAAAGAACATAGCACAAACAATCATTGCAAGTGTGTATGCTGAGGTGCGTTTAAATATGTATTTATAAATAGAAGCACCAAACTTTTTAGAAACCATTTTTGCTCTCAAATTGACTCAAAGAAAACGTAATCAAACAGTTCTCAATTATTTTTATAAGAAATACTGAAAGTTCTCATCGGAATTGACATTTGTCATTCAACACTCACCTCGGTTGAATAAAATCTACGTTCACTCAATTCCAAACAAAATATAATTGAATTTCTAAATGCTTCGAAAACACATCTTTTCCTTTATTACAGTTACAGAATTGTATGAATATTATATGTATAATATTGAGTTTGAGATTTCAATACATATTATATGCAAAAAAAATTTTTTTTCATTTTGAAATGATAGTCTATTTCGTTTTATTGACAGTAAAATTATAATATTATTTATCTAAATATAATAATAAGAATACTTCTTATTAGACTTAAATTAATTAACATTGACAATGAATAATTTCCAATGGGAAACAACACAGAAAACAAAAGTCTTAAATCAGGCCCAACAACTGACTTAAATTGTAACAAAAACTAGATTTTTGGGCTTGATTTCAGACTTTTTTTTCTGTGAATATTAAAAGTATATTAATTTTACAAAAACTTTTAACCCTACAGTGTAAAATATGTTAGTAAGTAAAAGTATACTTTTATATAGATTTAAATGATAAAACAATGTTTAAAATTTTTACAATGTTCTTTATTATTTCTAGTATCATTTCGTCGAAGTTATGGAAAGATGTAAGATAAGATTCTACCACAGAAAATTACATATAGAAGTCATAGAGTCGTTATTCGAAGTTCCAAATAAAAATACTGAAACATAAGTACTACTACAATAATCAAATACGAATAAACAAATATCAACTTCGTAATAACCATCGCTTTCTAAACAATTGTCCATAATTTCCTTATCAAAAATAAGGCAAATATTTTATCCTAAGTATACATCACCCTTTATTATTGCATATCGGAATCTAAATCTATAATATTTTTCAATAACTTCGAGAAAATAACTCCAGAATGGGAAAATTTAAAATCCCACTTTACTTTCTGAGATAAAATTTAAAAGACCACTTTACTTTCTGAGGTAAAATTTAAAAGCTCACACTTTACTTTCTGAGGTAAAAGCTACAGCATACTTCTTACTTTTCATCTACAAATATTCAAACTTTATTCCTGCAATGATTCTCCCGTACTTTGGAAGTATTTCAATTTTACTAATTATTTCATATATAAATCTTAATCTTTCATCTTCTGTTCTTCACAACTACACCCTACAAATCGAAAAAAGCGGATCAACACTAAGGAAAATTAACTGCTTGCGAGTTGTTGCCGAAAATTTGTTTTTATCAGCTGAGAATATGTTCGTTGTCGGTGATAAGGATAAGGACAACCAGATCTATCGATTCCTATACAAGAATGTCAGTTTCGTACGAAAAAGTATCGCAATTTTTGAAAGTAAATCCGTCAGAAGATACATCATAATTGAGGATGATATTCCACTACTGACATACATGTTCCAGAAACTGGATTTTTCTACATGGTCAGAGTACGTGATTCTGATGAAGACCTCATTTGAAAATCTTTCCAAATTCGCTGTCTATCTCTATAATCTCAATTTTCTTTACGTTGCATTCTTGCTGGTTGATGATGCAGAAGATGTTACTGTATACCAATTTATTAATACATTACCAACTTGTGCAAATGAAGACGACATATTACTTAGGATTGCCAAGTGTGATGATTATTTCTTGAAAAATATTAGAGATACACAGAAAAGTATTAAAAAATTTGATTATCAAATAATATGTCCGAAAGATGGATGTGATCTATATTATTGGAGAATTATAACTGACATTCCTGCTGAGAACATTTTATACAAACTTGATACAAACGGCACAACATCATTTACGGACGGTGTGGGTAGTCGTATAATAAGATTATTTGCGAAACATTATAAAATTTTGATAAAAAACAAATTGAATGATAGCAATATCGATATTAGTTGGCATGAAGCGGCTAAAGCAGTTCTGAATGGCACAGTTGAAATATTGTGTGGTTTCACTTTGCCGGAACCGGAAGATGTTGAACTTCTGGAAGTCATCGCTTCTTATGGGTTTGTCCTCTTCACCTGCTTCTTATACTTTATACCTACTAACTTAGAAAATTATTAATATAAATAAATATATATGTATAACTTGCTTCTTATAATACATAACTTTCTTTTACATTTTGCAGATTTCTATACGTGAAAATGATGTATGTGTCAAAGATTAAGTCAAATCTGCAGACTAGAATTGAGAATTTTTTTGTACCCCTTGACATTCAAATTTGGATCTGCTTGATCATCATCCTGTTTTTTTATGGATTATTTATCTACGCCGTGAAAAAAATGCATGAGCAACGTCTAATTCGAGAATCTTTGCATGCCTCAGATCTTGTACGCATTTTCTTGAAACAAGATATTGTTCCTCCAACAAATGGTGGCTTGCGTGTCGTCGTGGGAATTATTTTTGTGTTTGCAATTCTGCTAACAATGTTTTATGAATGTGACATTACGAGCAGCTTTATTGTTAACGTTCCTCAAGAACGTCTGGAAACTTTAAAGGATTTGATGAAGTCAGGTCATCGTTTCGGTGGTCCAAAGCATATTCATCGATTTTTTAACGACACTAGCAACCCAACTTTAAAGTACATTTATGATAAGTAAGCAATTGAATCTTTATGAAAATTTTAGGAATCGCGCACGATTATTTATTTTACTTTTTACAATTTCAAGTCATTTAAAAATCAATAAAATTTTACTGATTCAAATCTGGAAAGCAGGTTTCAAACAACAATGTTTGCGAGATTTTAGAAACATTTCATTATATCACTTTCTTTAGAGAGGAATTTCAAAAGAGGTTTCTAGAAATTTTAATGGATTTTGATAATTTTCAAGTGATTTTTAAAAATGTCTAAAGATATTTAGGAGTTTTAAAAGGTTTCGTAGAATTTTAAGGTATTTCAGGATATTTCGCGGAACTTGAACAGAATTCGTGAAATTTGAAAAGATTTTTTAAAGCTAATGTGAATTTTAAGTGACTTCTAATCTTTTTCGTAAAATTTCGAGGATTTTTAATAGAATTCAAAAGATGTTGATTCAATTGAAATTTACTAATAATTAGTTTTATTAAAAGACACCTAAACTGAAATATTTGAGGTACATGTTTATATGATTGATAAACATGTGAAAGTTATTATTATTTTTTCTCCACAGATACGAAATTGCAGATACTAAAAAAATAATGCAGATGATGCATCACGAAGGTGTGGTAATGATGCATCATAAAGCTATAATCGATAAACTCGGGTTGGAAATACATCAAAACTACTCTTATTACTCATCGCAAAAACCTGTGATTGGGTACCCGGACATGCTTTACATGAATAAAACTCATCCTTACGCATCTTCCTTAAGACGTTTAATAATGCGCTTAGATGGCTCAGGAATTATTTCGAAATGGAAAAAGATATTTGTAATTCGAAATATTCAACGTTATAAATCAACAAAGTTTAGTGCTCTTACACAAGAGCAGTTAACTTATTGTTGGCATTTCTTGTTTCTCGGTTGGCTCATAAGTTTTACTGTATTTTTCGCGGAATCGATTGCTCATAGATTAAAATGAAATAAAGAAGGTGAATTTACAAAATTATATGTACATTTGTACATACTATAAACAATAAATTCCAAATGCTATAATGTTAAATATATAAAGTGCAAAAAATGTTCTAATTGCAATGACACATATAAAAGTAAATGCATGTGTATGTTTCACTGAACGATCGATTTATAAACTATTATAATATGTTCTGTGACTTCTATATAATTTCCTTTGTATATCTTCCATATTCCGGCATAGTATACAATTTCTCTGCTGTCATGCAATTATTTGGCCGACGCAAAAGAGAAATATTAGGGACAATTAAATGAAATTTACACCTATTTTTTCTTTCAGCAAATCCCTTTACTTTACTTTTTGCCTTCAAGCAAATAACGTTTCTCATTTCTCTGCATATATATATATATTCGAATTTATTATTTTTTCATTCCCAAAATGCGCCTTCTATCAAAAGGAAGTATCTCTATTTTACTTATTATTTCACTTAATCCTTCATTTTCTATACTTCATCACCAACAACACATAAAAAAAATCGAGAAACGGGAAACAACGGAAAAACAGATACGCTGTTTGCAAGTTGCCGCGGAAAATTTTTTTTTATCAATGCAGAATTTGTACGTGGTAGGTGAAACAGCTGAGAACCCTTATATTAATCAATTGCTATACAAATACTTCAGTTTCATACAAGAAAGTACAGCGAATTTTAAAAGCAAATCCGTCAAAAGATACATCATAATTGAAAACGACATTCCACTACTGAAATATATGTTCTGGAAACCAGATTTTTCTACATGGTCAGAGTACCTGATCCTCACGAAGACATCATTGGAAAATATTTCCGGATTGGCTAACTATTTGTATAATCTCACATTTATTCATGTTGCTTTCTTGTTGGTTGATGATGCAGATGATGTTACTGTTTATCAGTTTAATGCAAGGCCAAGTTACGAAAATAGAGCCATTTTGATCGCAGCAGCTAAGTGTGATTATTATTTCTTGATAAATAAAGATGCTCAGAAGAGTCTTCGCCCATTTAATCAAGTGTTATGTCCTGTGAATGGATGCACTCTAGATTATTGGAGGCTTATAACTGATATTCCGAATAACATTGTATATAAAGTTTATAAAAATGGCACATCATTCACGGACAGTGTGATTAGTCGTACAATGAAATTATTTGCGGATCATCATAAAATTCATAAGACACAATATGCGAATGAAACCAATATCGACATGAGTTGGACGGAAGCAAGTCAAGCAGTTTTGAATAGAAACGTGGACGTATTGTGCGGTTTCACTTTGCCAGAAGCAAAAGACGTTGAGGATCTTGCAATCATGAGTCAAATTACGTTTGTATCTCTACAAGATTATAATTAATATCTGCCATATATCTTACAATTAAAAATTGTTGCTGTCTCTATATTTTGTATTAATTTCAGATACGATTATGTGGGAATGATGTATGTGCAAAAAGTTGAATCAGCTAAGCCGACTAGACTTCAGAATATCTTTGCACCCCTTGACACTCAAATTTGGATCTATTTTATAATTGTCCTCCTGTTTTATGGACTATTTATCTGGGCTGTGCAAAAAATCCATAAACAACATCTGATTCGAGAATATTTGCATGGTTCAGATCTTATCCGAATTTTCATGAAACAAGATATTATTGTTGCACCAAGAAATGGTGGCTTGCGTGTTATCTTCGGAATAATATTACTATTCGCATTACTACTAACAATCTTTTATGAGAGCACGATTACGAGTAGTTTTATTGTACAAGTTCCATCAGTACAGTTAGAAACTTTAGAGGATTTGGTGAAGTCAGGTCGTCGGTTCGGTGGGCCACACTTCATTCGACGATTTTTTGATGATTCCTCTTCTGATGTTAACGAAACTCTGAAGTACATTTATGATAGGTATATAATAAGTAAACATTTTTAGAGATGCTGGGAGGTAATTTATACATGTATCATTGACAAATGCTGTATGCTAAGAGTATTATTATTATTATTTCTACAGATATGAAGTTGCCAGGACCAAAAATATAATACAGATGATGCATAACGAAGGCGTGGTAATGATGCACAATAAACTAGTACTTGATAAACTGCTATTGAGCACTCAACAAGAGTATTCTTATTATATATCAAAAAACCCTGTGATAGGGTTCCCATCTTTACTTTTTACGAGTAAGGGACATCCTTACACATCTGCTTTGAAACGTTTCGTCATAAGATCAGAAAATTCAGCGATTGTTTCAAACTCCCACAAGGGTTTTAATTTTCAAGATATGCGACGTTTTGAAATAGAAAAATTTCGTCCTCTGACACATGAGCAGTTGACTTTCTGTGGGAGTGTCTTGATTATTGGTTGGTGTACAAGTTTCACAGTTTTTTTAGCAGAATTAATTGCTTTTAGACTTATGAGAAGAAAGAGATTACGGATCTAGACGGGAGCGGTATTTTAGGTGTAGTCCAACGGTTGTTGTTGTAATTATTAATAATATATCACAATAATTAAGAAAATTCAACAAACATCGTTTGAAGTTAATTTTTTTCCTTATTATACAGTCGATGTGATGTAATATTCTAAACGAATTTAAAAATTCTAAGATTTCAATGTGAATAATTAAAAGTACTAATTTATAAACATTTTCGTTTTTAAATAGTATAAATTATGTATTAGCACTTTATTCTATATATTTATAACAATTATTTGCATTTTTTTTATATATTTCAAGCTTTAATATAGAGATTTAATAGAATTTTAATATTTTCATTTATACACACATTTTAACTTATTTTTTAAAAAGATGTATATAATCTATATTTATTATTTTTATTTTTGTTCTACAATAGAGCAAATCACAAGGATTTTTAAAATTCTAACTTCAGATAGAAACTTAAAAATTTTGACAATATTATTGACAAGCAAATTTTAACATTTGTATCTTTTACCCACACTGCCCGATAAAAATTAATCTCAAACCAGATAAAAATAGTTTTGTCAATTTTTTTTTGCATGTAGGATGAGTTTTTTTTCTAATTTTCTAATTTTTGTTAATTATTGAAATAAACCAATTATGAAATTTGAATCAGTCTGGAGGTTTTCGTGAATCAACATTTTTAAATATGTAATAGGAAATTTCCGTTCAAAAATTTTGCAAAGTAGTTTTATTTCAAGATTTATTTACTTTATAAACACAAACTCTAGTGATTCGTCTTTTATATTCTTGAAATCGGAATCTATGCTAAATTCTGATTTACCAGTACCCACAGCTTTGTTTAATTGGTTAGCTATAAAAAAAATGAAACAATTTCGGTTCAATCGAAGTTTTCTGATAAACCCACATAAATTCAAAAATCCCCAATCGTTCAATTATCGCTTCTTATTTCCGGGGAATTTAAAAAATTAAATGACCCGCCCTTCGAAAGGGCGGACTTTTCAAAACTTATATTGAAACAGTTTATTTTAAACAATAAAAAAATGTCAAATACTTATCTATTTTTTGATGAAAAGAATGATTGGAGACTTTAAAGACCATTTTTTTATAATATATATCTTCATATTTATCAGAAAGTGAATCAATTACACAGTTTATTTGCTCATTATTGTTAAGTTGTCAACCCTGATGGTTATTATAAAACACTTGCGCACGCGCACAACGCGGATTCTAGATTGTTTCTTATTGTTGTCAACAAAAAACAGCAAATCTGAGCCATTCCGTTTTTACCTATATTTCTTGATTAAAATAATTACGCCCAACAAAATAGTCGTAAAACGACATTTAGTTCAAGTGATGTGCAAATTGTCGCGAAATTTCAATTGGGAAAATGTCAAAACAAGTGGAACTGGAAATCGACAAATGTATTATTTCGAGGTTATGGTACACAGCATCTGTAATTCTAAATAAAGAGATTGAAAGTCATTCTCTGGCGAATTACTCACGAGAGGATATTGAGAATTTACGAAGTTTAATTAAATCCACTGCGTAAGTGCTTCTAATCCTTATTTTAATCATTTCAATCTTCCTCGCCTTCATGATTCGGAACATAACCTGAATATTTGGTTCATTTTGGTAATTTTGTAAATTTCCCAATTCCTTTAAAAAGATGTATATATACCAAATTTTCGTCAACATAACGAATAATATCATTTTTTATTTATTATTATGTTTTTTTCACGCTTTTAAGATATTTTTATATATTCTGGACCGAAAAGGATAACATCTTTTGTAATAATGATTTTTGTTTTTGTTAACTAGTTTTTAAACAAAAAACTATACAAAATTGAATAAAGGGAATTCTGCAAGCATTTTAATTCTGGTTTTTTCTTTGTCAATATTTTTAAAAAGATTTTTGAGGATAAAAAGTCGTTTTTTGTCTATCAAAACTAATTTGTTTTGTTGATTTTTAATGTTTCTTTATTAATTAATTGGCAAATATTTAAAAATTTTTGATTTAAGGATTATATAATATACTGAAAATATTAAGTAAATAAGCCTCGTATCGAAAATTTTCAATTTCGACTATAAAATATTTAAAAAAAAAAACATTTTTTGTCTTCGAATAGGATTGATTTCGAATAAACGAAATTATCTCCAAAGTTGTTTAACTATTATTTAAAGACATTTTATTTTAAATATCTTGAAAAAAGTGAACAGCCAGGAAAGTCTCAATTTTTCGGCAACTTTTTTTTCCTCTATGAACAGTTTGAAATTTTCTTAAATTATCAATTAATTGCAGAGGTGAAGATGAAAAAGATCGATGGATCAGCTACAAACTTTTGTTATCTCTTGACAAAAATAATTCAGGAAAAGTTCAACAAGAACTTGAATCCATACAATTTGCAACAGCTTTGAAATTGATAGATGAACAAATTCCTGAACCTGTAGAACAGGTTTGAATTTTTCAATTTAATTTTTTTTATTTATTTGAAATGTTTGTATTCTCGTTTCTTTCATATTCAAAAATCTTGAACTGATAAAAAAATTAACTGATTTTCGCAGGAATTAAAAGAGCTTTTCGAGACATTCTCAAATGCTAAACACAACTTGTCCGTAAATACAAGTAATATCTCAGAATTTACTTTAACATTCCTAAAAGAAAATCTACAAAAAAATCCAGCGCTCACCTGTTGGCTCATCAACGAATTGCTCTGCGTTTGTCCCACTTCTTTTGCGAATTCTGACGAGATTTTGCAAGACTTGTACTGTAGTGCATTAAAGTCAATAATTGAAATAGCGATCACTTACGATAATGATACAAGGGATGGAGAATTGAGTATCTCCTATCTTCACAAAAAGAAAGCTCTCTTGGATGAGAAAAGCTTGGGAACTTTACTATGTATTCTATCGAAACTTTATCTAACGGAAACTAAAGAAGATGAACTCCTTTCTTGGCTTTATCCAGCTCTCTTGCGAGTTTGTGACACAGACGATGTGGAACTTGCATTTTATTCCAGGAAGAACGTCAAATTTCTGAAAGAATGGCACACATTTTTAGACAAAGCTTTCGTTCGTTTGGAAAGTCCTTCTAGTCTCGAGAATGCTCTCAAAATTTCTGATGCAATTTTCTCCTTTGAGGATGATTCGGTTTCGATCGATGTGAAGGAACTATCGATGAGAGTGATGAGGAAAGGAACTCACTGGATATCTGATATTTTGGTAATTAGTTTCAATAATATGAATTTATTTATTCATTATAAAGAAAAACGTTAAATATAAATGAAAATGTAAAAACACATTTTCTCTTTCAGGATTTGTGTTACACTCTCCAGGCGCATGGCGACTACGAACGAGTTTCAAAACTTCTTTCTTGTCCACCTCTAAAAATCCTCTGGCCCTCTCTTTTGCTTCAATTCCTCTCAGTTTTTCCTCACATTCCTATAATCACTTCGATCGAAACCTGGAAGAAAAACACAAACATCTGTCGCTCCCTAAATTTCCTCCTGGATAAATGCTCGCTCATTTCGAACAATCCATCCATCCAAAAATCTACCTCAATCATGAAGCGACAGCTGAAAGTCATTCACTGGATTTTGGAATGCAAGAAAAAAACCATCGGCACTGCTTCTTATTCTTCTGCCCTGGAAAAAACTCTCTCTGCGCGAAAGATTCTCTCTCGCTTACAGACTTCCTGTATCCTCTCAGTTTTAAAATCGAGTGTCGACCTCCACGAAGAAGAATACAACGAAGTTTTAGATTTACTGAAAGACTCCCTCGAATCTTCAAACATTTTCCACTCCTATCGGGCAATGTTGAGTGCCTTAAAAGCAATTTTAGCTTGCGAATATTTTAACTCTAGGCACAAGGAAGTCGAGAAAAACTTCCTGGAAATGGAGTCACTTCTCAATTCTCTTTTTCCTTTGCATTTAAGACTCGAAGTAATAGAAAATATATTCTCATTCCTTTTCCTCCGGCACGAGGATTTTTTCGACGCTGATAGAAATTTGGAGGAAGATGACCACGAAAAGGAAAAAGCTACTTCTGCTCTCGAGAATAAGGAACTGATTCAGAAAAGATTTGGATTCATTGCTAATAAGTATACGATTAGAGAAGTTCTTCATAAATTAAAGAATTGTGTTTTAACTGCTGAAATAGACTATGAAAAGCAGAAAAAAGAGAGTGGAATCTCTAATAATTTAAATGTGATTAATGAAAGCTTTATTAATATTAATAAAAGTATCGTTGACGCTTTTTGGAGACTTGAATTTCTGACGAGTGCTGATTTTGTTAAAAATGCAGGAACCGTCGAGAGTGAAAAAGGGATTTATGAGTTTAATCAAAATGATAAACTAAGCTTTTCAGCGAGGCTGAAGAATAAGTCGATTTTTTATAAAGATGAAAACAGTTCTTCGGATGAGAATTTTGGGAAGTCTGATCCTGATATTTATTCCGAGGCTGGATCACTTGATAATGCTTTGAGTGCTAGAAAAAGGAAGAAGAGAATTAAGAATACGGCTAATGCAGAGAATGCTGAGAATAAGAATTTCAGCTCCAGGTTTATTATTCATACTATGCTCATGTCGAAGGAAAGTTGGGTTCTGCAGTGTTTATGGAAAGGAGATTATTCGAAAGCACAACAGATTATTAAGGTAAGTTACGTACTATGTAGGGTAGTTTTTATCACTTTTTTTAGTATTTAATTTAGTTTTTATTAACGTAACGTCGTAAGAATAAACCTTATAAATAAATGAAATTCTACAATTATTCTAAAAGTAAGCAATTCCTATTGAAACTATGTATTGTTTCTCTTTAAATATTCCTTATCGCACTTTCCAGTTTCTCGTACGCTTCATATTCAAAAAGAGTAGGCTTAAAATGCACAGTCTCTGTTTTCACTTTTTTATCCTCTTTTATCCGTTTTACTAAAGTTCCTGGAGGATTTTCCGCAAAATATTTCTTCTCGGCTATTATAATTTCCTTGGGAAAGCAAATTTCGCAACAAAAACAACAGCAACACCATCCTAGAAATTAATATTTGTTTTAGACAACACTTTTAAAACATGAATTTAATAAATGATAAATAAATAAATATAAATTAATACCCTTTTGACACCAGCAGGGAATGGCAACGCAGATATAAATCAAAATCCAGATCTTAATAACCATCCAACTTCTATCAAAAACTTTCTTAACATCAGTTTTGTTTTTTGCGTGCTGATAATCATAAATCAAACACTCGAAAGCCTTCACGCCAATCTGAGACAATTCCTCCTTCGTACAATTTCTCGGCATTTTAAAATCAACAATTTTTTTCACAGCATCGTTTATCGTCTCTTCCGGTTCCCCTCGTTCCGTATAAATAAAACTTTCATTCCTCCTCTGAATTTCCTCAATTTGTTGATAATATTCTGCGTTCATTTTATCGTAATCGTAATCCTCAGAAGTCTCGATATTAGAAGTTGTTGTTTTTTCCACAAATTGATCTAAATTCATTTCTTCTTTTCTTCCAGTTGAACTTGTTTCCTCCATTTCGTCGTGATATTCAAAATTTTCGGAAACTGTTGTGTGAATTGTTGTCTGATCTAGATTTCCGAAATTAACCTTCTCCGTATATTTTTCAGAACTCCAAGATTCTCCCAATTGATTTTGAATTGACTCTGTGATTTCAGATTCTATTGTCTCCCCTATCGCCGAATTCTGGTTGTTGAGACCTTCAAAAAATTCCTTACTCGAATCAGTAGATTCAAAAGGATAGTCCTCCTCGTTTCTTTTTATTCTCTTATAATTATTTTTTACGTACCATGGGTTTTTCATTCCTGGTGTCATAGAAAATAATTTCTTAAATGTGGATTTTATAGTCGTTGTCTCCTTTCTGAGGGATCTTTTTTTAAACGAGTGATCAGCATTTTCTACGCTTTCAAAGTTATACTATAAGATAATTATTTTAATTAAATAATTTATAGGTAAAATATTTTAGCGACTATTTTCATAAATTAATTCGAACCTTGTCGAGGCTGACTTTGAAACCAGCAATAAATGGTTTGGGTTCTTCTTTGAAAGGAGCCTCCATAATCGGCTGAAAAGAAAATCTTCCAGAAAGTTTATCTACCTCTTTAGAAACTCTTTGATTGTAATTTTTTACGTGGGAATGCAGTGGCTCATATTTTGGTTCATCTTCTGCGAAAGACAAACCTGATAAATCCTCTCGTTTAATCATTTCATTTTCATTTTCGTCGTAATCCTCATCCGAAGAAATTACGAATGTTTGTTTGTCTTCTAAATCCACCTGATTAAAATAAATTGTCTAAATTATTATTTATTACAAAATTATAAATTATTACAGAATTGAATTCAGAAATTAAAAGTTACATACATATATGAAAAAATACCTTATATGATGGCGGCCAAATGCTATCAGTATAATTTATTCCAAGTCCTAGAATAATTAAGATTCGACTCCACCTCATGATAAAAAAAATTATCACTGTCTTATGCCTTATAATGAATAATTTAAATTATGCAAATTTTTGACATTCGCATTGCATTTGTTTCAGATGTTTAACATGAAAGGAACTAAGCTCGATGGTGAAGTTCGATTTTCAAAAGCGATCCAACTTTTCAGGCAGGATTTAAATAATCATTTAAGTCCTGTTGACGTTGTGGATTCTCCCAAAAGTGATTCTTCTACTGCAGTTCTACAGGTAAATATTATTTCAATTCATAATGTCCAACTTAAGACTTTAAAATACAGTTTTACTGCTTAGTCAGTGCAAATAGATTGAAATTGAACAATTTTGATTGAGAAATGTTTTAAATCGAATAAATTACAAATATATTAAACTATTTACATTTTTTTTATGGATTACAGAAAATTCGACAAGCCGCTCAAGAAGGATTTCACTCCTCTCGAATCACCAGCCTCTTAGAAACGTTTTTAGCCACCCAAGAAACGAATACTGGGCCTCTAAAATCGAAAAATTTCGAAAGCAAGGAAATTTTAACTCTGACAGTCTTGGATTTGGCTCTGACAATGGGCAAAACTCGTCAGACCTCAATCAGCCTCTGCGACTTGGCTTCAAAGCATTTAAAATCCTGCAAAAGATTAGAAAACTCCAGGCCTCAAGAATTCTTTTCCAGGATTCATCAATTACTCTATGAATCTAAATTAGAATCTTCACTTATGGAGATTTTCTGTGATGCAAGGATCCCATTGAATGCTAAACAGTGGAGGGAAGAAAATGATTTCTGGACTGATTTGACTGAGAAACTCAGGTCCTTCAAATTGTCCCAGATCGTGTCTGAAAATTGTGATAATAAAGTGAATAGCAGTAGCGCATTGGGACAAAAAAGTTTTAAGCAAATCATTGAACTTTTTGGAAAAGAATGTAATTATCTGGAGACGGTCTACTCGCATTTACAGATTCTTAAAACGATAATTAATGGTGAGAATGGTTTGTTGATTTTTAAATTCCTTCGAATATTCAATGTATTTATTTTAATTTATTTACAGATGACTCAACTGTGATAACTGAATCTGATATTCTAAAAAATCCGCTCGATTCTTACTTCGGGCATCAAATATTCGATTTAAACGTCGAGCCTAGTGAACTTGAAACTATAGCGAAAGAACTTCAAGTAAACTTGGTCTACAGTATTCTGGTCAATTGCTGTCCAAAACTGACATGTGATAACGATATGGACTCTCAGCAAATTTGCAATTCACAATGGGGTTACCTTATTTTGAATTATAGCTCTGACGAAGCGGTAAATAATAAGTTACATTTAAACTTAACGTAATCTAAATATTTTTATTAGAAATATTAATAATAATATTAAAATTGTAGAAAAACCCTGAAGTTCTCGCTTGTGATCCAAATCTCTACGTTTCTGAAATTCTGACGGACCTTCTGCGAACTCTAGGTCAATTATCTCCAGCATGTTCGACTCTAAGTTTCAAAGATCTGGAAAGTTTTTCTAAAAATCCGGAGATTCAATCAATTTTAAAAAGGACTTCAATTCTTTCTTACTTGGATCTGAGCGAATTGTTAGTTGGTCACCACACTCTCGCTTTTTTCTTGAATCTCTGGAATCTTCTGTTTTTACACTCGCTTCTCTACTTTTGGTCGAAAGACACTTCGTTTAATAATTTAAGACACGAAGTTTCTTTGACGGTCATCGGCTACGAAGTTGGGGATTTGGGACTTGTAACTTTATCAACTCTGAGATCGAAATTGCTCGGAACTTTAGCCTGGGATTTTAAATTGCTTGGACAAATGGAAAGTATAAATGAACTTGCGTGGCAAGATTTAGATCTAATGATGGATTCGAGATCGATTTTCGCAATGGCGAACGAGTTTGTCGAAACGCCTGTGATTAAGGTACGAATAATTCATTGAAAAATTAAAGAATAGTTAAATTTTTGAGGATTTATAGTATTTATACTTTGACAAATTTCTTTAATTTCTCTTTTTTCCATAGGTTTTTAATCCCCAGACTTTAAACGAGGACTTAAACTCCGCCATGCTTGATTATCTCAATTACTGCAAACCAAAAACCGATCTCAATGATTCAAAAATAGAAATCAAGCTTCCCGAACTAATCCAACGTTACTTAAATTTTCTAAAAAAGGATTCTCAAGAGAACGAAATCGAGTATTTGTCCTCTACTTTAACATATTTTAAATCCTTCGACGAGATGAATTACAAACCTCTAGCCTTCAAATATGATATCAAATTAAAATACACCCCGGAAGAAAAGCAGGAAGAGGAGAAAAGGAAAGAAAACTCATCTCTTGAGATTCCAGATTGGAAATCGAGAATTGTCAAGCCTTCCTTACTTCGATATCTCGAAGGTCACTGTTGGCTCCTATCCTACCTTGTCCAACGAATTCACGAGGAAAGCCCAACAATCCTAGAAACCGCTTGCGAAAATACTCAACGCACCGCTTGTCTCGAAAACCTTCTCAACTCTCCCTGGACGAAAATCCTCAGCGCTCTTTTCAACGACAATCGAGTCACCGCCAGTGTTCAAGAAAACATTCCGCTAAATACTCTCTGGTCCTTTTTTGAAGAATCCCTGAGAAAGGAAAACTACCAGGAGTCTCTAGATATTATAAACGCAATGCCTGACAATTTCCTGACGAAGAATGTCGAGTTGCAGTGCTTCAAGGACAGAGTTCTGAGTCTCTTAAGTTCGAAAAAAGACGAGCAAATTCTAAATTACATTTACCAGATAAAAGACATCAACATTCTCGTCCAAACGATTTTGCTCAACATGCAAAAGTGGCCGATGGAAATCTGCGAAGAAGCCTTGCTTCACGTCTTGCATCACCACGAAAGCGAAAATCTTCCAGCGCATTGCAAAATCAAAATGAATGAAACTCTTTGCAGGATCATGATTTTCCGAAAAATCCTACCTTACTGTGAAAGCGAAATTAGTTTCAAAGATGCAACCTGGTTCGAAGTAGTGAATTGTACAGAAAAAACGGATCCTGGTCGGGTGATTCAGTTCTTAATCAAGGAAAATAAATTCGAATTGTGTCTCGAGTGGTTGGAATACCAGAGTTTTTCATCTGAGATGCACACTTTGGTGACTCAGGATTTGTTCCTAGGTTTGTTGAAGAACGAGGAAGAGGACTTTAAGCACGCAAAGAAACTTCTCCAGGTTTTGCCGCTAAATCAGTCGATAACAATGTGCAAGGTGGTTTTGAAAAGATTGGAAAAGATCAGTGCGATGAAGTTTGTGGTGAAGTTTTTGCTGGAACATTGCAAGGCGACGAAGACTTTAAAATACAAAAAAGCGTTGATTGGAATTGCGATTTTTAACGAGTTGGATGATAACGAGAAATTGTTGTATATTCATTTGATAAGCGAGCCATTATTGATGCTGGAGCAGTTGTTGATGAACTGTAAGTTCAAGACTTTACAGAAGACATTGAATGCGATAGAGGGGAAGCTGCAAGAGGTGAATATTTCGATAGAAAGTTTTGATAAAGTGGTCCGATTTTATGCGAGCAAGTCGCTGGATTTTAGAGTCACAGTTCAAAGGGATGGAGTCGATTCTAAGACGAAAGATTCGCAGTTTTTGGAAAGCGATGCACAAGCAGGCAACGAGTTCGTAATGCCGGTTAATGTACCGACGAAGGAGGAGTGGATTCCGAATGATAAGGCAAAGGAATGTAGCAGTTGCAAGGAAGTGATATTTTCGATGTTTAATAGGAGGCATCATTGTAGAAGATGTGGAAGGGTCGTTTGTGCAATGTGTTCGCAACATCGGATGAGAGTGGCTGGATATCCGAATTCAGTTCCAGTAAGGGTTTGCAAGGATTGTAAACTTCAGACGATACTGCAACAAATGGGTGAGAAGTTTTTAAGACCTGACATGGGATTTTAATGAATTTTTTGGATTATTCAAAAATTTTAAAGTGTTTCAAGGTATTTTAAAAAATGTCAAGGGACTGTAAAAGTATTAAAATTTTAATTCCTCCCTTAATTCTTCTAATTTAGAAAAAAAAAGAATTTGTGGAGATTTAACAAGTTTAAAAAGTATTTTAGGAAATTTAAATATATTTACAGTATTTCATGGAATATTTTAGATGACTAAATTAAAATCCTTTTTCAAATTCTTTTTGCAGGAACACCATCCGCATCAAGTAGCGAGCTCCTTGAGTCCTGGAAGCTGACAACCGAGTATTCTTACAACCGAACTGTCCGAGATGAATTTTCCTTTGAATACGCTCCGAACATTTCCCTCTGCCTCGCCATCCTGAACTTTCACTCCGATCACAAAGCCTACGCCACATTTCTTCTCGATCAGTGCGACGAGATGAAAAAGCTCCTTCAGCCTCTTTCGGGTGGAAAAGTCAATCATGAAATCGATCACGCTTTGATCATTAAAATGATTCGATCTCTTCTCGTAGCCGCTAAAGTAAAATGTGCAAAACTAGGTCTCAACGCTGGACTTACTCACTGTGATCGCTTTCTTTCTCAGGTTGACCTTATCACGATTCTTGTTCAGTCCGATTGCCTTTCTCTAATTCCCACCGACGATCTCGACGATTATGCTTTCAGAAAATTACGAGACCTCCTCACTGAAAAGGAACAATGGACCCTCGCCCTTGACGTCAGCACCAAGTCTGGACTTGAAACTCAAGGTGTCTGGGCAGCCTGGGGAAAAGCTTGTCTTAAGGTCGGATACTTTGACCGAGCTAGAGAAAAATTCTCACACTGTTTAGATAAAGTTCTTTATGAAAACTTCGACGACTGGGTGATTCTCTCCCATCCGGAGTCACTTGACAGTACTGAAGATTCTGAATCTCAGAATTTCAAGGTCGAACTCACAAGTTCGAGGAAACATGAAGCTGTCAAAAGTCGACCTTTAAAGGATCCTCCACTTCTCACTGAGATTCTACAAATTTTAGAGAACTTAAATCTGAATGGTCAAGGTTTTAAGTCAAGTGCCAACACTGCCCAAGAAATTTTGAACACGCTGAATAGTCTGAAGGCTATAAGCCAGGGAAATTATCCCACACAGTCAGTCTGGAACGAAAATGTCTATTATCAAGAGAGTCTTTACTATCTCTTGATGTACGGAAGTTGCAGTTCAATCTTAGAATTCTTTGTGAAGCAGAGGGATTTTGATAAATGCTTGAACTTTGTTATGGAGAATGATGTGGAGCAAGATTCATTTTTCAATACAGTTTATTTAAGATGTTTGAGAAGTGAAAATTTGGAGAATTTACTGAATGCGATGAGGAATAAGGATCCGAGTTTGCTCATTTGGAAGAAGTATCTCGTTTATATTTGTCGAAATCTCGAGAAGAGGAGTTTGCTGAATACGCTTTATCATCTTCAGTTATTTATGAAGGATTATATTAGAGCGGCGATGACTTGTATCAGATTTTATAAGAATGAGGCGAGTACTTATACAGATTTGTGTCAAAAGACTCATTGGCTTTTAGAGGCTCAGGGACATTTGGAAGCGGAATTGAAGATGGAGAACTTTGGAAATAAGAAGAGGAGGAAGAGTATTGGGTCACAAAATGGAAGCGGAGGATTGACAATGGAAATGGAACCTTCGGAAATTGATAAGCATGTTAATACGATTTCAAGGCAAATGGAGATTGAGAAGTTTTTAGGATCTGCGGAGAAGGAGGGAAGGGCTATTGGACCCTTTTTGGGATATTTATCGGACATGGATGCTGAGGGATCGCAGACTGGAGAATTGCCAACACTTTTTGGAAATCATCAGCAGAAAACGCAACTTGCGGTTTTGGCCATTTTGTGTGGAAGAGACGTTGAGGAAGGGTTTGGAATTGCGTTTAGAATTATGCAAGGTGAGTTCTTTTAAAACTAAATTGTATTAGTTTTTCGAAAATTGAGTTCTTTTATAGGCTTCAAAATCATTAAAAAGGATTTCCAAGAATTCAAGGACAATTAAAAAGAATTTAAAATATTTAAAAATCATTATTTATAATGATCTACAATCTGAATTTGAGAAATATAATATATGAAGAATCTTTCCTACATTTTCCAGATTACAATCTCCGACCGCAAAAAGTTTATTCATTGGTGGGTCACGTATTAGCCTTGGAGAAGAAGATCAACTCCATAGAGCAATTAATAAAATGCTGTAGAAGTTCTGGAGCTCCGGATTCAACCGTCATTTCGGATCGAATTTTAGCTCATTGTGTAAAATTGCTTTTAAGTCATTCTTGTGCTGAGTCGGGTCCAAATCCAAAGGACCAAGTGAATTCTCTCATCAGATTGATTATCGATGTAGAACTCAAGGTATTTTTTTCCTTAAAATTACACACATAACTCATAATTATATATTTTTTCTATTTTCATTCTTGCAAAACTCAAATAATTTCTCAAGTATTTTTTTAGTCAGCTTTATCTAATTCCTTTATATTTTATATTCTTTAAATCTCCATTAGAATTTAAACCTGTAACTAATAATTAATTTAATTCTCACAGATAAGTTCCTACATAGAAGGCAAGCAACTAAAAGCTGCTTATCTACTTGCAGTAAAACACTCGAGAGCTCAAGACATTCGTCGAATTTTAAAAGAGGCTGATCGACTCGGTCAAAACGCAATAAAGTCCATTTGTACTAAATGGCTTCAAAAAACTCAAGGATCTTAAACTAAAAACCTGAAAAGTTTAAAAATACCCTTACATGTTTTAAATTATCCAACTTAATACTGTATTTAACTCGAATATTTTTAATTTTGTCACATTTACACGAAATTTTTAATTAATTTTTTTTAAAGACATGCATTTCAAACAATTTTATATTACGTTTCTTATTATGTACAAGTTTTACAGAGTAGAAGACTAGAGGTTATTTAAATTTAATTTATTTTCTGCGCATTTACACTTATAAGGATTCACATTGAATAGTTAGATATGTCGAGAGAATTTTCATTTTCCGTAAGCGCATCTTAACAATAATTAATAATAAAAGACAATATTTATATTATATCGTAACAAATTAACAATCGCTTTAAAACAAATATACTACAGCATCGACACTGATGTATTTGTTACGGGCTGTGATACATTCTGTGTAAAATAAACAACACTAATAGCGAATAAGTTATTAGTAGAAATAATCTTCTATCTAAGGCTCAAAGCAACAATTAAATTACTTTTTAAATAGGTATCATTCAACAAATTTCAACCCTTTCGAAATTAAGTCTTCCTACGTCTCTTCCTACGTGTAGTCAGTCACCAAAAATGAATGAGTTTACGTATTAGTCTAAGTGCAGCACTTATTCGTTAGCCGATCGAAAATCAATTTATCAAAGGCGTCAATTTATCTAAATATTTATTTATTTATAAATAAGCTATTTAAATTTATTACAGCTAAATTATTTATTTAAGGAAAAACTCTTTATTATTAATAAGAAAGAAGTTTTAGGCGTAGATTTTCGACACTTTTAAAGTTTGACTTTGAAAAAGATCTTTCGCCTTTGATAAATTGATTAAGACAAAACTAAATATTCCTTTCGTTTTATTCACTAAATTCTGACGAAGGAATTTCTCATTTTTCGAATTGTGGCACATTTTTCACAGAATTTCTTTGGTCAGAATTTGTGTTGTGTGTATGTACATTGTGAAATGAGCGGAATTTTCCTAAAGTAAATAGTATACTCAAGTTTTCTAGAAAGAAGTCTTTGACTCGTTGATTATCCGCGTGCAAAGCAATAAATCAACGATCTGTAGAATTTATTTCATGTAAGTCAAAGACTGCCGCTTTTATAAAAATTCTCAATAAATATATTGATATCGATATTAGTCTTTTCTTTACTCCTAAATTCTTGAAATGAAAATAAATTATAGAAAAATATAATGGAATGGCGAGATGATCCCTTTGATATGTAATCAAATTCAATAAATTAAAAAGTTACAAGCTACTAATTTTGCCCAGTGATTGAACAATTGACGAAAGATGATTCGAATCTTACAAAATGGAATGTTTCATAGACTAGAGAAGTTTACACAAAACAATCACCTGGAAAAATTACAAAATTGGAATGTAGTACTATTTTTTCAGCTTTGTAATTACTATAATTATCACAATAAATTTATCAAAAAGTGGCCACTCAAATCTTAGAAAAAGATTAAATACAATGTTTAAAACTCCTAGTGGCCAGCCTGAAGAATATAACACAATAAAATAAAAGTATAAAAAAATATCTACTTTCTCGAAATCCGACTAAGTGAAAGCTCGAAGTTTTTTCTCACCGCAATTTTTTAATGTTGTACTATAGTAGAAATGTATAAAAATTATATGGGACAATATTTGAGTCTTGCTCGATTTTAAATAATCTTCTTATATGAGAGATTTTCAATTTTAATCACGAGCTGAGGGGTATATAAATTGCCATATGATTTAGATAGACCTTTTTGAGTTAATTGTTCTCTTCTTCAGTGCCTTCGGATAACCTCTGGTCGTACTGTTCGGCGAATTTAGGATCTATGTTTTTGATGGAGGAGATCAGAGAATCTTTCTCTGGCTGAGACCAATTTTGACTCCATTCACGGAAGAGTTTGATGCGACATTGAAATAAACTCGGAGGGCGATCCAAATCATCTTTGCTGCAGAGACCTTCGATTCCTGACAGAAGGCCATTTACTAGACCTGGAGGACTACATCTCTCGACCAAAATTGCCAAGAAGTCACCTCGCTGCATTTCTGACCATTCTTGGAACCATTCGATAATATAACGCAGTTGGGCCTCGTTCGAGAGGGTCGTAGACATTTTTTCATCTGAAAAATAAAGGATATTTTTTAGAAATTTTACAAATAGATGCTTCAATCATTCATAAATGTACAAATTGAACTTTGAACTGGTTCTATTTAAATAATTACTATTTACCAAGCCTACAAGATTTTCTATTTTCAGACATCAAAGTTAAAAAACTTAAACTTTTAAAATAAATAATTCAAACAATATGAAACTGCTAAATTTCAAATCTTCTAAAATTGAAATGCCTGATTTCAAAGTTTTAATAAATATCAATTGTATTTCTTATGTTCTATAGTTAATCTACAGTCAATTAAATAAAAAAAAATATATATACATATTGTTCTCTCAACAATGCATAACAAAAAAATTATATGTAAGAAACAAAAAAATTGGTATTGTTAAAAATAAGGTTATGAAACCTCTAACAAATTTAAATCTGTTTAAGCGAAAAAATTTGCAAAATATTGAGCTATGGCACCAATAATGTTAATTTTACACAAACAAAAGGTATAAAGTAAACTATTTTTTAATAACTTACATTGTAAATTCCGCAATCTATAAAGGCTATAAAGATTTTACGATAATATTGGAGCAAAAAATTGAGGTTAACTTACGGTATTTGAACTTCAAAGGCTTCTGAATTTAATTTAATTCAATTAATTTAATAATCTAAATAAGAGTTACTAAATAATAATGTTTTATAGTTACCAGTTGAAATACAAAATTCAACGAGTATCCAATTTCCGTCTGGAATCCGTTTTTAATTTGCAATTTCCGGACGTCTGTTCCCGACAGATTTACCGTTTCTGCAGAACAAGGAAACACAAGGAAATTAAAAGATATAAAAGTTCTATTCTGAATCTATATATATATATATACCCATTTTGTAGTTATATATATATATATATATATATATAACTACAAAATGGGTCCATACCTACAAATTTAGGTATAGAAGCAAGTTTTCGAAAGTTTGTAAAAGATTTTGAAAAAATATATAATCTATTTTACAAAAATATTTTTGGGATTTTATTTGTACTTCCGACTGGACAATAATTAGTATTTTCTCTTCTAAAATAAATTTCTAAATTAATTATTACAGTAGTAATTATTTCGCTTATTTAATATATACTAATAGAAAAAAAAACTGAAAAATATACTTTTTCTTTTGAATTCACTTTGCCTTTTTCGAATTTGGAGTCTCGCTTCTATTCTTCACTGCAGACCAATAAGCGCCGTTTGATTCCGTTCGATCAGCCAATCAGAAGAGATTCACACTGGAATTTATCCCTTCTTCAATTTGACAGGCTTACATATGTCAATTGACAATTCGGTCAATTCGAGTCAGGTGGCATGTTCTAAGTTCTAACCTCAAACCAAAATTTGTTTGACGTTCAGAAGAAAGGCATATGCTACGATCGTAATGGTTTTACTGGAAAATGAAGCAGTAAGTATTTGTGAAATAAGGATTTACAAATCTGGGAATTATTCCTCTAATCCAAATTTATTCAGTTTTTAGTGGAGCTCACACGTCTTTTTGAAAAATCACGACTTTCCGGTGCTGTGTCGTTGACCATCAAAAGGTGTAAGTAAACTAGAAAATACTCATTTTCCTTTATTATCATTATTATTATAATTATTATTTTGAATTTCTTTACCTCAAATTCTGACCATTTTATCCGTATTTGCCAATTCTACGAATCTTATTTAAAATTTTAATTGCTCGATGATTCGTAAATTTTTCGTTGATTCATGTAAATATTTTGCTAACTGGCCTCTAAAATCTTCCATACTTGCTCCGTTTGCTTTGTAATTCATAAAATTATTCACCGATTTTTAAAAAGTTACTATAGAAGTTGTAATTTCAGAATATCAAACAATTTGTCGAATTTTATACATTTTATGTTATGTATTTCATTGTTTTATAGTTAATGGACACAATAAACCTGTTCCTCGAAAAGGTAGGCCGCCTTTGCCTACTCCTACGGAATATCTTTGCCTAGTTCGCGCCTCCTTGAGATCGAAGAAGATCTCGACAGTTGTAAGTTTATTTTTATTTTATTCAAAATCGTTTATGTTTCATTATTTTTACAACTTATTTTCGATTTTTGCATTATTTGGTAGCAAAAAATTTGTAACATTGAAGTTTAGATATTATTGATTCCAAAGAAAATATAGAAGTGTCTGAATTTCCTCTTTATTTCAGATTCATTCCAAGGATGTAAACAAATTCCAGCAGGCTTACTGGAATCTTCTCAAAACGAATATAAGTGGACTGAAGAAGTTAAAAAAAGCGAAATCTGCGAAACCAAAAGCTCACTGATGTTTCTGTATTTAACTCCTAATGTTGATAAGTACCACGCGCCGATTATTATTTTTTTATATTATGATGTTTTGAATGCTATTCACACGTTTGCAATGGAGAGTCGATTTAAGATATATAGGTAATAAAACAAAGTTAAAAAATCATCATCTGTCAAATTCTTGGCTAGAAAAAAATATTTATTTGTTACTTATTTTATTTTCTGATTTCATGAATAGTTAAATAATTATATATATATGTATATATATATATATTTTTTTTTTATTGGTCAACGGATATAATAGATTCATTTAATTTTGAGAAAGTCAACAATTACTTTTCTATTATATGTAAAAAGCAAATGAGTCAATGAGATCACAAGATTAGACGTAGAAAAAAATAACAATACTATAAATGAAAGTCACTGTTACTTTGTCCTAAAAATCAATTAATTTTCCAATAATATTCCAACACTTACTAAAAGTCATGTGCCAAAAGTTGATACTAATTATACATTCTCATCAGAGAGAATGTATTAGATTTGTGTAAAATTTGACCCCCCAGTTTTCATCAAATGTCCACGTTTTGGGACCCCCTGAACCCGAAAAACATGTTTTTACGAATATGTCTGTCTGTCTGTGTGTCTGTAGATTTTTAGTTTGTGAGCACGATAACTTTCGAAAGAATTGACCAATTGGATTGTCCTTTGGTATACTCTTTTAGTGTCCTAAAATGAAGGTCAAGTTCATTAGCCAGCCATTTTGGATAAAAATTCAAAAAGTTGGAGCATTTTGAAAATTTTTGAAACCACTTTTTTTTTAATTTCAAAATTCTAATGACGGATGTTCGTAGTACTCAAAAAGACGAACAATTTTTCTTAATGACTTTTTTGGATAAAAAAAAATTTAAAGACTTATAATATTTTGAAAATCCAAATAATTGAAATAAAACTTGAAGCAGAAGCCAAACAACGCACGATATGAAAAAAAGTTTAAAGATGAAAAATGTTTATTTTTGAACACTCTATAGGATAGGCGTAATAACTTTTTGAATTTTCTTAAAAAATCGAAAATTCAAATTTTGAGCCAAATAACGCGAGATACAGAGAAAATGCTAAGAAACATAATTATTGGCCTTAAAAAGATCTACAAGTTCCCCTTGAACCATTTTTCAACAGGATGAGTAGTTTTCGTTTTAATCATGAAAAATATTGTTAAACAATGCCGAGCGCGAAGCGCGAGTGCCCTGATGAGAATGTGCTCCTTAAGATCGATAGAACCTTAAGTAAATTAGCTTTCGTTTGCATTCCATTCCATTTTGTAGTAATTTAAAAACAAATAGGATGTTTTGTATGCACGCTTTTTCGTGATTCGTAATAACTAGTTTTTTTTTCCTAACATTGATTCACATTCCGATAAAATATTCCAATATTAACTGAAGGTTAATACTAGATCGTTTTGCGTATCCAGAATATTGAATCTGAGGAAGACGCATGCACAATTACATAGTAAATAGTTTAACATATGTAATAATATTCTGAATTGTCAAAGGTGGTTATATTGGCAACCACTTTTATGTTTTATTCGCAACCGAACCAGAAAGAAGTTCAGACCTATTTCTTTTCCAATTTTTTTCTTTCTGAAAAGCTACTGAATTAAAAAAATATTTCAAAATGTTGTTCTACTCAATCAAATTATGGTCCGCGTTATTTTTGTCAATTCTGTCCTGCAGAGTGATTCATGCAAAAACAGCAGAATGGATATCGAATTTGATTAAATTTACGAAAAAAGACCTTCGACCCTATCAATTTGTGATTATCAGCAATGAAGATGATAACAATATCATTCCAAACGATCAAAGCATCCTTAGAATGATTTCAAGAAAGCTACCAACCCGGAAATTAAGTTTCCAGGAGGCAACAATGAAGAAATCGGATGAGCTAAGACACCATCAGTTTTTCTACCATCCTCGTGATAATTCACTCTTTTTGACAATTCAAAGCTCGAGTGACTCTCAAACCCTATCACAAATCTACAATTCCATCGAATTTATAGGCAAATTATCAGGAAAAGGAAGTCAACCAAAGTGCCTCATAGTCCTTCCTCAAGAAGTGATCAACAACTCGCAAAAGGCTTACCACCAATTCCTCAGATTCTGCTGGACCAAGAAATTTCTTGACGTAACTATTCTTGGATTCCAATATACTGAGAAGATTCTGGATACTGCAATCATCCTTTATTTTAATCCATTCACGAATGTGACAACAAGGGTGAAATATTCCTCAAATTTTAAATGGTTCCCTGAAAAAAGCCGCGTTCTGCATGGGTTTGAAATCAAGATCGGGATCTTTCATCAACCACCAGCTGCTATTTTAAGATTGAACGAGGAAGGACAGATTATAGATACATCTAGACATGACGTAACTATAACGAAAATTATATCGAAGACAATGAACTTCAAGATAAAATGGATCCAATCAGAGGTAGCAGAATGGGGTCACGTAGACTGCAAGGAGAATAAAATGTTTGGGTTATTGCAAGGATTGAGTCGAAACGAAATCAATTTTCTTGTCGTCATGGGTGCAGTATTTGGATCTTGCAGCGAAGCATTCTTCGAGATAAGTACATTTACCGCACCCGTCGCTTACGTCCTAGTGGTACCAGTAATTCCAGGTAAGTCGCTATAGATTTTAAACACATTCAGACAACAGTGC